>JAAZQE010000250.1:0-35717 GCA_013620735.1 Clavariopsis aquatica
GGGGTGGGATGCGGATGGTGCCACCATCTCGCCTCGGGCTAGCCTGCACCAACGACGCTCCGCAACCCCAACGCTGGCCAGACATTCACAGGGCGGGCTGATCTACGACCACGGGTCCACGTTGGCTGCGGACGGACGGGGCGTGGGAGGGCTTTGTGGGTCTGCCCTACCCTGGCTAGCGGGTGAGGAGGCTCCAAGCATCAGGCGGCTGGGGACCCATTCACTGAGCGCAGGCCGTTTAAGCGGCCAAAACGGCCATGCAGCAGGCGTGTGTTAACACCCGTCTTAAGACGCAAGCACGTCGCCCTCGCTCCCAGCGCTGCTGAATCAGGCTGCCGTCGTCTGCGCCCACCATCACACGGTCACGCCGTCACCTCGCTGCCACTGCCACTGCCACTGCTGTTGTTGCTGCTGCTGTTGTTGCTGCTGCTGTTGCTGCTGTTGTTGCTGCTGCTGCTGCCGCTGCCGCCGGTGCGTCCTTGCATCCCTCAGCCCCATCCCCGTGACCCGAGATGTGCGCGGGAGCCGACAGGAACACCCGCCGGGGAGCGGTTGCGCAATTCGACGTGTGCCGCATCGAGCCAACCGGGCGTCTGCAGAACAGAACATGACCTGCGCGTCTCAGAGCGCGGCCGCCGGGCCACTCCAGACTCGCCTGGCTCGCCTGGCTCCTGCACGCTGGACGTGGGAATCCCCTTCGCGGCTGCTTAAGGCTCGGGGTACATATACTCGACCATGCCCCATCAGTGCGTCCAATATACATCGCGTGGTGGGCGGGCCCGGGGCGACCAGAGGGGCCGCGCAGCAGCATGAGGGCCGCCAGCATCGCGGTTCGCTCGGGCTTCGTCGATATCATATACGCCCGTATAGCCAGACCACTGCCCCGGGTTTCTGCTCGGCAAGAGTCGCTCTCTGAGCTGAGCCACGGCAAAATGCCGAAATGAAATGACAGGAGCAGGATGGACTGTCCAAACGCATGCCCAACCATGGTTCTGGCGCCGAGGGCTCCAGTTTTCTCTTCTCACGCCTCCTGGCCTGCTTCTACGTATAGGAGCTCCCTTTTCTAGCCAGCCCTCGCAAACGTGGTTGAGCGAGCCGACAGCACACGTAATCGCTGGGCACGCGGAGGCGCGCCCTCGGCCACTTTGTTGCATCCACCCCCTCGCACGTGCACCGCTCAACGCGCTGGGAGCACATCGTTCCAGGACCAGGCCAGAGAAACACGCTGCAGGCGCTGCATGGTGATATCCTCATAAGATTGGCAATGTTGGTGGTCTAAGTCTGGGGTGAGTAGGTTCGAGCACCTCCCCCTACACCGCCCCGCATCTCTTGAGCCCTTCCCCGTCGACTAGATTGGCATCCACCATCGTCGAGCAACCACGTCTGGTCACTGCCAAGGTGTGAAAAGCCAGGTCACTCGCAGCAGGAGCTTCATGTTGACGTTCGAACCAAAGATGTGGTTGCCCCCATATATCAGCCAACCAATAGTGACTTCAAGACACTGACCAAATAGTCCCCCTACCGTTGCAAACCCGGTCAGCTAAACAGGCAGAAGCCTCGTTCTGACCACCCGCGTCGAAAAAGGCGGATTGAACCATCTGGCAAACGCCGTAATATTATTATTGAGAGCTCCTGGCCGGGGGACGCTGGAAGATTCAGCCGGACGCGGCGGGGGTGCAACATGGAAGATAACGAACGCTAACTGGAAGACCTGCCGCAAGACCTGCTAGAGGGTATTTGACGCGAAACTGTCTGGACTGACTGCCCCGCATTGCAGGAGGATCCTTCTCGTCAAAAGCAGAAGAGTCGAGCGGCAAAAATCACCGGACCTATTACCTAGAGAAGGTCAGGGTGTATAAAGAGTGATGCAGGACACTCGAGTCCCAGCATGTCGTCGACGTGTTCTCGGTAGCCACTGCCCGGCTGCTGCCCCCCTCCTTGGCCGGAACCGCTGCCGTCTTCCACTGATGTCAGATGAGGGATCACCCTCTCGGTGCGAGAACGTTATCGCCCCGGTTATAGCGGAAAAGAACGAAGCCAATAGAGGAAAACGCAGGCGGCCATTTGCGGATATATAACAAGTCAATTAATGATATATCAGAAATCTCCCTCCCCATTCGCTTCGTCAGTGGCCAACCAACCCCGACACATTTTTACGGCTCGTTCCCACTTTTTGAACATCTTGTCGCTCTCCTCCTTGGAAATGTTCGGCTCGAAGACCATGCGGCCTTTTTGGTTGATCTCTTTCAGCTCGTCGAATTCCTGCCAAATGCCCACAGCGAAGCCTGCAGCAATGGCCGCCCCCAACGACGTGGTCTCGCGCATAGCCGGGCGATCTACTGGAATGCCGATAAGGTTGGCTTGTGTCTGAATCGAACAGGGTCAGCGACAAGCTTTGAGACCAGGGTCGAGAACAGGTTGTGGGCGACTTACCTGCATACATAGATTGGAGTTGCTCATACCCCCATCAACTGCAAGCTCAGCCAACTTGTGCCCACTGTCAAGCTCCATGGCGTCGAGAATGGCTTTTGTTTGGAAGCAGGTAGCTTCAAGCGTGGCACGAGCTATATGTCCCCGCTGGGTATGTTGCGTTATTCCAAATATAGTGCCTTTGGCATCATCAATCCAGTACGGAGCAAAGAGCCCGCTAAATGCCGTCACGAACACACAACCGCCGTTGTCGTCTACACTCGCCGCAAGCTCGCTGATCTTGTGGGAGTGGGTGATGAAGCCTAGGTTGTTCATCAAAAACTTCACGCCACTCCCCGCAACAGCAATGCTACCTTCAAGTGCATAAACAGGCTTACGCTTCCCTCCAAAGTCGTATGCAATAGTGGCGAGAAGACCATGGGTGGACAAGACCGGTTTTTCGCCCACGTTGTACAAAAGGAAGCACCCTGTCCCATATGTATTCTTTGCAGAACCGGGCGAGAAGCCCTGCTGACCAACGAGAGCTGCAGATTGATCTCCCAGACATCCTGCAATCCGAGTGCCCTTGAGGAGACCAGACCTCAGACTCCCAAATGCATCCGGGGACGAAGAGGGTACAATATTGGGAAGTGTTATTTTAGCGCGATCCAGACCGAAAAAATTCAGGAGCCTTTCGTCATACTGGACGGTATGGAGGTTCATAAACATGGTGCGGGAGGCATTCGTTGCGTCTGTGACATGGATGCCTCCCTCCTTGCCTCCATTCAGCTTGTAAAGGAGCCACGTGTCGACGGTCCCAAATGATAGACGACCCTCTTCATATGCATCGCGAACAGCATCTACATTTTTGAGAAGCCATAGGAGCTTAACTGATGAGGGATAGGTGGAGAGGGGAAGCCCGCATATGCCATGCAGCATATCGGCGCCATCTTTTGTCTTGAGCTCCCGCACCAAACCCTTGGTCCTGGTATCTGGCCATGCGATCGCATTGTGCAGCGGCTCGCCCGTGCTGGTGTCCCATACAACAGTGGTTTCGCGCTGGTTGGTGATTCCTACTGCTTTGATGTCTGATATATCATGACCCCGGTCTATAAAAAGCTTGGTAGCCTCTTCTATGCATTGCTCGACGGATGTTATGAGTTCCTGGGGATCATGTTCATGCCAGCTGCATCACCTCTGGTAAGCATGACACACCACAGGTATAGCTTGAGAGTACTGACCCAGATTGAGGATACCTTTGGCGGAACTCGATTTGATGCTGTGCGACGGGTTCCCCCGTGCCGTCGAATATAATGAACCGCGTACTTGTTGTTCCCTGGTCAATGGACCCAATGTAAAACTTGTTCAATTTCTTTTCGTCCAGAGGGGTCCCAGAGGTGCTGTTTGTAGTTTGTTCTTTGGGAATTGGCTGTGGCTCGTCCCAGTCCGTTGCGGGACTCTTTTCGGTCGCCATGTCGCCTCTTCCGCTTCTCGTTGCTTTAAAGCTACCGGACTTATTATATCAATAGCAGAAGTAATATTTCCGGGCAGAGCCAAAGCTTTGTTCGGTGCGTGTGGTGGGGGAAAAGGCGATGCAGGGTGTCTGAGGGTGTGCGTTCCGAAACCTCGGCTCACGTGCGCAATGTGCAGTAGCAGCGATTTATGGAGTGAATGAGAGACTCTGGAAAAGGGGACGGCAGGGTGTTGGTGACGAGATCATGTTGTGGACGAGAGAAAGGGAGGGAGGGAGAGAGGGAGAAAGAGAGAGATGGTCGGCATACGGCTTTGTGAGGGATTCTTGGAGGCTGCGCGTTTGTGTCGCGAAGTGACACAGCGCGTTTACTATAAAGGCGGGGGAAGCAGGAGGGGAACTTTGGAGTCTCGCCATGCATGGACGCCCAGCCGCCCTCCCGGTCATGTGAGGCCGGCGTTTTTTTGTCGCAATGGGCCCCGTGGGGGCACTCGACAAGAAACGCCATCCTCAAGGATGGTGCAGCTTTCGAACTGCCCTCACACATATACAACGGCACAATGCCTTGTTGCCAGGCCGTCACCCTGACGGCCTGGTAATGCGGTCTGCTGCCTATGATATCCTCACGTGCCAAGAACACCCGCCGTCAACGGCGATTGTAGGCAACGTTCGGTGCCGTTTTACAGGGCCTAATGCATTTTTTTCCTTTTTCTTTTTCTCGTCTTCTGGTAGCCATGTGGTGGTTGGAAATAACTTGTCAGGTTGAGCCTTGCCGAACGAGCTAGCTAATCGTCTCGGGCACAATTCATCCGGCATCCCGCAACATCAAACTTTTTTTTCCATCAAATGTACTACACTCAATTGCCCAAGGAAAATTGCAATGTCATAAAGGTTTGGACAGGCCTTCGGGGCTCGGTATAAGAGATTGCGACCTTGTCAATGTACTGCTCCGCTCGGGAGGATGGGAAATGTAAAGGTTAGGGGCTGGATCGTGCTATCATTATACTTCATGTCATCTAGATACTCATGTACGGATTACAAGAAAAGAATGCACGCTAGGGGCTAGGGGCTAGAAGACGTCGAGAACAACGCTTGATCGAAACGAGGCAGAAGAACCGACCGCTAACCAAAAGGCAACCTGCTTGACAAGGAGAAAGGCCGCCCCACCTGTTACAATAGTCACACAGTTAGTTAAAAAGTACATGTCTTCTCTCTCCACACTGATCATTTCTCTTCCTTCTTGTCTTTCTCCTCGTCTCCCTTCTCGCCCTCATTCTTCCCATCCTTCCCTTTGTCTTTATCTTTGTCTTTGCCATCTGTGTCTGTGTCTGTGTCTGTGTCTGTTTCCGCTTCTGCTCTCTTAGCGGCCTCGGCCGCCTTTTTCGTGCGGGCAGCCTCCTCTTCCCTGATCAGCGTTTGTTGTGACGCCTCTCTCAGTGCAGTGATTTTGTCAACTGCTCCGGGGGCCCTTGCCACTTTCCCATTGACTTCCCCTCTTCCAATAAGGCTGACCACGATACTAATCCCAACGATGAAGGTCAACACAAATCGGTAGATAGCGTACCATGGTGGCGTCCATCCTCTGTATGTCGCCCTAGTGTCAACGTAGTAGAGCAAGGTAAAAGCTGCAAATTGTGTGATGAGAGAGTATTCGATAGGCATCAATAAGGTTGGCCATGCCACCGCTGGGGTGAGAACCCCAATAGCATAGCGTTTGTAGCCATGCTGACCACCATAGCCTGCAAACTCTAAACCCCAATGGATTGCGCCTAGGAAAGATAGAATCTAGAAGAGTTCAACTTTGGTTTCAAATAGCTGGCGTCATTAGTAACGTACCACTGCTCCGTAGCCAACCTGCAGGGGTTCTAGCATGTGAAGCAGAGTCTCTGCAGTGTGGGCCGTCATTATGGCACCAATTCCTCCAACAGAATGATTGATTTCCCATGCACAGAAGACGGTGGACACAGAAGTTCCGAGGTATGGGAGAACGCCCGCCAAACCGATATAGTATGCTTGCCGTGGCACTGCAGACATATCAAAGGTTTCTTTGACTAGTTCCTACAGATAGGTCATATCAGTGTTTGCAAACAAGTCTCCACCCAAGGGGACTTACCACATCATGTTTCACACTAGCCATCATGTCAATATCTTTCTCGGGGTTTTCGGTACCAATCTCCGAAAATATGGGATGTGTTGATGAGGTGATAGAGACGGCCTCGGGCGTCGGTTTGATCTTTTCATGAGCATACCTGTCCTCAGCCTTTTTGTCGATCTTGTTGGCGAGCGTTCGGCGGAAGGCGGCAACTTGTATAGGATTCAATTGAGCTACTAGCGACAGCTGAGGTCGCCTGGACACCAAAGTCGTGTACTTTGCGGTCCATTGTGTTAGAGAAGCTGCTCGACTAAGTGAAGTTCTAGCTGGGCGACCCCCTAGGCCCACAAGAGATCGCACCACCAGGTAGAAAGCTCTGTTATGAAGCATTGCGTGCAGAATAGGTCAAGGAGTCTCGTTGCGGCGATTAGTGGTGCCAATGATGATGAATGCTAGCTAGGAGGATGTCCCTCAAATGCTCTACAGATGCTGGAAGGAAAGGAGACCAGGAGAAAACTGTGAGGGAACTGTATCAAGAATGGCTGGCCCGACCAAGCTCTTTCGCACGCCGTGCAAGGCGGAACGAGCTCCTGCGACCATATGACGTCAGTGATGTTTTGGTCAGATCGGGGATACTTCGGCAAAACGCTGGAATCTTTTGGGAGCTTGGACGAAAGATGCATCATCAACAGGAGCCCCTGCGAGGAGTGCGTTTGTAGGAAGAACGGGAGAATTGGGTGACGCAACGCAAACAAAAGCGTGTTTAGAGTGCAACAATCGAGCAGTCTAGTCAGTTTGACTAACGAGGCCGATGCTGAGGGGTTCATATTGCACCGCTGCTAGGTATGAGGCCTAAGGACAATCATCGCCGGACACTTGGGGGACTGGTCCGCAATACACTACCCGACGTAGGGATCCCATCTCTCTTGTTCCTAATTTCTTGCAGATCGAGTAGCGCAGCGATTAAAGTAGGCATGCGGCTGGGAGAGGGAAATATTTCTTGGCAAATCCGAATTCATCAGCGACAATGGCTGGGGCAATGGTTGTCCCGCCGATTATTTAGAGGATCACTACCACTCCCTGGAGGGATGTAGGCCCGCACAATATCAGGGCTGATTTCTGCCTGCTGGTGACGAGGGCGGCTGGTGATGAGGGCGGCTGTGAGGGCGCACAATGTGTTGCCTGCATCTCCAGGCCAACATGCTTGGCCTGGCAACTCCAGTGAGAGCCTTCACTACAACTGCTGTGTTTCTGCACCACCAATATAAGCACCGTGGCCGATCTGGGCAAATATCCACACCCCGCCCTGCCGTCTGCTGGAATAGAGACGTCGAGACGTCACAACGGCCATGGGCTGCTCAGGCGATGGCGCTTTGGCGGTGGAGGGGCGGGCTCGCTTGGGCGACCTAATCGAGCTGGCGGGGTTCATCATCGCCAGACCGCTGCAAAGAGTGACGGCCACGGCGGCGACAACCACGGCTAGAGAGGCTTCAGGATACAGGCTGTGAATATAAGCCCTGCGCGAAAGCATTGAATGCGGGACTTCAATTGCCATTTGCCCCTGAAGCGTGCCAGGCAGCATCCAGTCATGCCAGAAGCATCCAGCACTGTCCAAAGGTGGGTCGAAGAAGCTCGGGCCAACTGGCAGTTTCTCGAAACTTCCAGCGAGAAAAACTGACGCTGCTGCTCGCTGCCTCGCCAGATACTTAAACTGCCGCACCCTCAACTGCCTTCCTTTCTCCTCACACCACCTTACTACCCACCTCGAAGCCTCACCCACTCCAAAGTCTTTGGCTTTTGTGAGCACACACTCCTCTGTTGCACCCCCCCGATTTTCTTCTTTGATACCCAACACCCCGCAGCAACACCACAGCCATGTCTCCCGCCATTGGCATCGATCTCGGAACCACCTACTCCTGCGTAGGTATCTTCCGGGATGACCGCATTGAAATCATTGCCAAGTAGGTCCCTCCTTGAGCTTCATAATTTTGCCCTCAACGACTAACATTTTCGCAGTGACCAGGGTAACCGCACCACCCCGTCATTCGTGGCGTTCACCGACACGGAGCGTCTCATCGGAGACTCTGCAAAGAACCAGGTCGCCATGAACCCCGCAAACACAGTCTTCGACGCCAAGCGCCTCATCGGCCGCAAGTTTGCCGATGCTGAGGTGCAGGCCGACATGAAGCACTTCCCCTTCAAGGTCATCGACAAGGGCGGCAAGCCCATCATCCAGATTGAGTTCAAGGGCGAGCAGAAGACATTCACACCCGAGGAGATCTCGTCAATGGTCTTGACCAAGATGAGGGAAACCGCAGAGTCATACCTCGGCGGCACTGTCAACAACGCTGTTGTCACTGTCCCCGCTTACTTCAACGACTCTCAGCGTCAAGCCACCAAGGATGCTGGACTGATTGCTGGCCTAAACGTTCTCCGTATTATCAACGAGCCCACCGCTGCGGCCATCGCCTACGGTCTTGACAAGAAGCAAGTTGGTGAGCGCAACGTCCTCATTTTCGATCTCGGTGGTGGTACTTTCGATGTCTCTCTCCTTACCATCGAGGAGGGTATTTTCGAGGTCAAGTCTACTGCCGGTGACACCCACTTGGGAGGAGAAGACTTTGACAACCGTCTCGTCAACCACTTTACCAATGAGTTTAAGCGCAAGCACAAGAAGGATCTGACCACCAATGCTCGTGCTCTCCGACGTCTCCGCACTGCCTGCGAACGGGCTAAGCGTACCCTGTCCTCCTCTGCTCAGACCTCCATTGAGATTGACTCTCTGTTCGAGGGTATCGATTTCTACACTTCCATCACCCGTGCCCGTTTCGAAGAGCTCTGTCAGGACCTTTTCCGCTCCACCATGGAGCCGGTTGAGCGTGTCCTCCGCGATGCTAAGATTGACAAGTCTTCCGTCCACGAGATCGTCCTCGTTGGTGGATCTACCCGTATCCCCAAGATCCAGAAGATGGTCTCCGACTTCTTCAACGGCAAGGAGCCCAACAAGTCTATCAACCCTGACGAGGCTGTTGCGTACGGTGCTGCCGTCCAGGCTGCCATTCTGTCTGGTGACACCTCATCCAAGTCCACCAACGAGATCTTGCTCCTCGACGTCACCCCTCTATCCGTCGGTATCGAGACTGCCGGTGGTGTCATGACTCCTCTGATTAAGCGCAACACTACTATCCCCACCAAGAAGTCTGAGGTCTTCTCCACATTCAGCGACAACCAGCCCGGTGTGCTCATCCAAGTCTACGAGGGTGAGCGTGCCCGTACCAAGGACAACAACTTGCTCGGAAAGTTCGAGCTCACTGGAATCCCACCTGCGCCTCGTGGTGTTCCTCAAATCGAGGTTACCTTCGACATGGATGCCAACGGCATCATGAACGTCTCTGCTCTCGAAAAGGGTACCGGTAAGACCAACAAGATTGTCATCACCAATGACAAGGGCCGTCTATCCAAGGAGGACATCGAGCGCATGTTGTCCGAGGCTGAGAAGTACAAGGCCGAAGATGAGGCTGAGGCTGCTCGTATCTCTGCCAAGAACGCTCTTGAGTCATACGCATACTCTCTACGCAACACCATGGGCGACTCCAAGGTTGACGAGAAGCTTGACGCTGGCGACAAGGAGAAGCTGAAGGCCGAGGTTGACAAGACCGTCCAGTGGCTCGACGACAACCAGACTGCCACCAAGGACGAGTACGAGTCACAACAGAAGGAGCTTGAGTCTGTCGCCAACCCCATCATGATGAAGTTCTACGGTGCTGGTGGTGAGGGAGGTATGCCCGGTGGTATGCCCGGTGGTGGTTTCCCAGGTGGCGCCCCTGGTGGCGCTCCTGGAGGCCACTCCGACGATGGCCCCACTGTGGAGGAGGTCGACTAAGCGGTTCGCCTCAGTTGTCCTCTTTTTTGTCCTTCGGTCTCATAGCATAGAAATTTCTTTTCTGGGTGGCGGTTATCGGAGTTTTCGGCTATAGAGCCAGCCTTTGATGCGGGCTTTTCCTTTACATGGATTGCATTCACCGGACGACTCATGATTACGATTGGAGGTGGAAAAGTTCTCAGGAGGGGCGATGTATTTACTCTAATGACGTGGATCTTCCACTTTGAGTAGCGAGAATGATAGTGATCCAATTTCAGCTTCAAATGTGTTTGTCAATGTGGTGCGTGAAATGAGTTTGAACCGAAATGGTATAATTCGCGAAACTCTCCAGTTTCTTTTGCGTAACTTCGTGAGTGCCCTGTATTTACAGTCCTATATATTATACAAAATAAATACAAAACTTACATATCTCCACTGATCTCAATCTCAAGCATCCAGAGGCTTTCGACATTTCCCAAATCAATTTAAAATTCCTTACTCACTTAAAGGAGTCAAGGTGTCCAAGGTATTACGAGCCAATTCACCCAATCTACACCCCTTCCACCCTCCCTCTCTCCTCCTCGGCCATATAAAAAGCCCCTACAATCTTTTCATCAGGCCCCCTCCTCCTCCACACATCCTCACTATTCGGGCGTCCCCTAACTCTCTCCTCCTTATCCCGATACCGGTCCTGCACCAACTCCTCGCTCTTTTCGCGACTCTTCCCTTTTAGCCCCATGCAGAACCGCCAGTCGGCCCAGTGCTCTGAGCACGACCGTAGTTGTCCGTATCTGTAGATGTCGTTGAAATGACCACCGAAAGAGGAGCAGTAGAATGCTGAATCAAAGGCTGCGCGGCAGGACATGGTGGTGGGGTAGGAGGAAAGGTCCGATGTTGAGGTGGTTTGGCCGGCGGCGAGCGGAGTCGGCGTGTTTGGTGCGGTAGGGGAGGAGGATGGTGTGGGTGCGAGGTGTGGGAATGCACTGTGGAAGTCGGCGTCGAGATCTTTAGGTTGGGGGGATGGTTGGACGGGGAGTTTAGGCTGCAGGTCTGGCTGGAGTTGTGGAGAGAGAGGGGTAGTAGTTGTGGGTGTGGGTGTCTGTTGAGTATTTTTGGATTGTTGTGCCGACGACGAAGAAGAAGAAGAAGACGAAAACCAAGCCATTGTAAAGGCGTGGTACGATGTGGAGAAACTTGGATATGTTCAATTGCTTGCACAGTGATCTCGGGGTTCCCCGCGAACAAGGACGCCGGCTGGTGTATTTTTGGGTGATGGCTTGGTCGGGGCTGTTGGGCATAAACATGCAAATGCCAAGTTGTGTGCTATAGAGTATGTATATATGGCCTATCGTGAGAATCAGCGTGTGCGCGTGAGATAAGTCTAGCTCGAAAATGCAGAAGCCCAATCCTGGCGAGGAAAAAAGGTGGTGTTGAGCTTTGGAAAACGTTGCGCGAATCAGAAGCTGCAGCCGCCACACTGGTCATGTGACATGCCGCATCAGCCATCGACACCACGACGTCATGCACGCCATGCATCTGCCTGACAGCATTCCTGCTCATAATCACTCTCACGTTGTGCCCTTTTTGCGCGGAATTTGTTCTTGTTGCACTCTCACGCTGCACGTGGCTGTTCGCTTTTGCTTTCTCCGTCGGTCGACTGATCGCGACTCGTTCTCAAAAGTGTGCAATTCAGTCTGACCCGAAGCTCAGCGCTGCGGCACAGGATCCGACGAGGGTCCTTCAATTTGGCACTTCGCTTCTTGTTTACACATTGCTGCCACTCTTACTGCTCACTCACAGCAATCCCTCATGACTTCACAAAGTTTTACGACGTAACGAAGCTTCGAACGGCCTACAACACCACGCCTCACAATACCCGAACCGGGGTAACGGTTACCCGCCGCCACCATGCTTGAGGGGCTCGTTGCCAATTTGCTCAATCGGTTCTTGGGCATGTATGTCCAAAACTTTGATGCAAAGCAACTTAATGTCGGCATATGGTCGGGTGACGTCAAGCTACGCAATCTCGAATTGCGTCGCGAGGCTCTAGACCAACTTCATCTGCCGTTGAATGTCGTAGAAGGGCATTTGGGATCGCTCACACTATCGATACCGTGGTCAAATCTGCGAGGGAAGCCTTTGAAGGTGAACATTGAAGATGTTTTTATCTTGGCAGCGCCTAAGGAAGATGCCGAATACGACGCAGATGAAGAGGACAGGAGAGCACATGCCGTCAAGATGGAGAAGTTAGACAGCGCTGAGCTGTTGAAGGAGCGGAATACCGAGGGCATGAGCACCGAAGAACAGCAAAAGAACCAGAGTTTCACGGAAAGTTTGGTAACGGCAATAGTGGACAATGTTCAGATCACCGTCAAGAACATACATATACGATATGAGGACTCAATAGCAGATCCAGGACATCCATTTGCGCTTGGAGTAACGCTCGCTGATTTCAGCGCCATCAGCACCGATGGAAGCTGGAAGCCAACGTTTATTCAGGGCGCATCAAGCTCGACGCACAAGCTCGCCACTCTGGGTTCCCTTGCAGTTTACTGGGACACTGATGCTCCTCTCATAGGAACTGGAAAAGGCACACAAAAAAAGGAAGACCAACAAATAGACCACGACGATTTCATTGAGAAACTACGCGGGATGATCGTAAGAGGAGAAAACCCTGAGCTTGGTGATCATCAGTTTGTGCTCAAGCCAATTAGCGGTCGCGCTGGTTTAGAGATGGACAAAACGGGCAAGCTGGATCGACCGAAGATGAAGGCGCGTTTGTTGTTCGATGAGCTTGGTTTCATCATCGACGAGGACCAGTATCGAGATGCGCTCATGTTGGTCGACTTGTTCCATTACTTTATCAGGCATCAAGAATACAAGAGACTACAACCAAAATCATCACCCAAAGAGGATCCTGCTGGTTGGCTACGGTTCGCTGGTAAGGCTGTCCTGGACAAAATCCACGCCAGAAATCGACAATGGAGTTGGGACTTCTTCAGGGAAAGGAGAGATGACCGCGTACGATATATCGATCTTTTTAAGAAGAAGAAGCGAGAGGAGAAGCTTACTCCAGAAGAGATAGATGACCTTGAAAATCTTGAGCGAAAACTTACATATGAGGACCTTCGCTTCTGGCGTTCTCTAGCCCGGAACCAGCTTCGGAAGGAAAACGTCGGTGTCAAGAAGCCACCGCCAAAGCAAACTTGGAGTGGCTGGATATGGGGCTCCAAGCCCGAGGAGCAACATGAAGATGATGCCCAAATGTCAGAAGAGCAACGAAAAGAGCTATACGATGCTATCTCCTGGGACGAGAAGAAGGCTATTGCAGAATCTGTAGACATGCCGAAAGAGTATGTGAAAATGGAAGTCAACATGAGCCTACGAACTGGAAGTTTTACCCTAAAGCGAGACCCACACGGTTCATCGAATGAAATTCTCCGCCTTCTGTTCGACTCATTCAGTACACAATTTTTACAAAGAACAGATTCAATGTTTGTCAAGGTGGCACTCGAGGGCATGCGTCTCTACGATGGAACGACAGAAGGAAGTCTCTTTCCACAGATTATTACGATCAAGAATGCGCCACCTGTGCCGGATGACAAACGGTTCGAAGAGCTTAATGATGACGAAACCTCGAAAGAAGACAGTGAGGAGGGTGAAGAAGAGAAGGAAGATCCGTTCTTTCAACTCAGCTTTGAGAAGAATCCCCTCGATGGAAGCGCTGATACTGCTCTCACTATGAAACTCAAAGGCATGGAATTTGTTTACAATCCGAAATTTGTGGTGGAAGTCGCCAGGTTCTTCAAACCACCAGAGAGGCATATGGAGTCTATTGGCGCGCTCATGGAAACTGCTGGTGCCACCGTCGAAGGAATTCGACAGCAGACTCGAGCTGGACTAGAGTTTGCTCTTTCAGAACATAAAACCATCAACGCCCAACTTGATTTACAGGCCCCTCTTATCATCATTCCCGACTCCGTGACCAGGAAGTCAAGTAATTGCCTTATTCTCGACGCTGGTCATGCAAGCGTTACTAGCGAATTGGTTGAAAAGAATGCTTTGCACGAGATACAATCTAAACAGAAGCAGAAGTATACCGACGAAGACTTTCGACACCTTGAAGGGCTCATGTACGATAAATTCATTCTGAAGTTGCATTCCACTCAAGTTCTCATTGGACCCTCTATCGAGGAAACGCGTGCTCAACTAGTGGAGAGTGCCACCTCAAAGCACCTGCACATCGTCGACAGGATCAATATGGACTTCAAAATCGAAATTTGTATTGTACCCAAAGGCTCCGATCTAACCAAGTTCCGTATTTCTGGCAACCTCCCAGTGTTACACGCATCGATATCTGACGCAAAATACAAGAATTTGATGAAATTGATCGATGTGGCTATTCCTAAATTCGACAGCGATGAGCCAACCAAGCAAATCACAGAAGGTGCGAAAAAACCCTCGAATCTGAAGCACAGCAGCGAAGCAAAGCCTGATGTAGATCCACTTGGTCGGCCAAGATCAAAGTCTTTCCAGTTCCGTGCCCAGGAGCAAGAGCTTGTCGTAGAAGACGACGGAGATAGCAATGAAGACGGCAAATTTGAGGAGACTACAGAAACGAAAAGCCACCAGGAAGTCAATATCCACCAACGCAACTTCGAGTTCAATTTTACCGTTGACAAGCTTCAAGGGTCACTTTACAAATCTGACCCAGAGGGAAAGAAAGTGGATCAGCTTTTAGTTGAGCTCGTCGCGGAGCACTTTGACCTCGAATTCTATCAAACACCTTTTGATATGGGAGCTGAGGTTCGCCTGAAGACTCTCGCCGTGGAGGATCATGTCGAAAAGAACCCCTTGCCAGAGTTCCGAAATATCATTACATCTGAGGATGTGTCAGCGGTCGAACAGAAGGATTTGTTTTGGTTGAAATTCGTGAAAGTCAACAATGAGTCACCTGAATTCGCGAGCAAGTATGAAGGCATTGCAATGAATTTGGACATCGCAATCTCTACTATTAATTTGATTGTGACAAGGAAAACGTTGCTGACACTCTTGGACTTTATTCTTATCACCTTTACGAATCCTGGACCCCTGCAAAATGAACAAGCTCAGATTATGATGAAAGAGGGAGAGCCTCAACAAATCTCTCAGCAACCTCAAGCTGATCAGGACAAGATTCGCATCAGGGCTAAACTTGAGCGCATTGCTGTAGTTCTAAATAACGATGGCATAAGGCTCGCAACTCTCAGTTTGAGTTCGGGAGACGTTGAAATCTTCCTAAACGGCAAGGCCATGTGCATTAGGGGAAGGTTGGGTAACCTATCGTTGATCGATGATGTCAACCAAGGGGTTCCAGAGGACTCCCCACTTCGACAGCTGGTCACCATTGAAGGCAAGAACTTGGCAGACTTCAAGTACCAGACCTTTGATAGCGAGCTGGACAACTACCCCGGATATGATATGTCAATTGAGCTAAAGACGGGATCCATCAAGATCAACTTCCTCACGGAGCCATTTCGTAAGATCATGGAGTTCGCTGTTAAGTTCGGAAAGATGCAAGCCATCTTCAATGCTGCTCGTCAAGCCGCTGCAAATCAAGCCACGCAGATCCAAGAGAGGGCCACCAAAATGCACTTCGATATCATTATTAGCACGCCCATCGTTGTCTTCCCCAGGATGGTTATCTCAGATAAGCCAGAGAGAGATACCCTTATAGCAAACTTGGGAGAGATTTACGCCAACAACATGTTCGTTTCACTCGACGGCTCCAACGACTCCAATTTTGCGAATAAGATATCTGCAGGCATCCGGAATATCAAGCTGACCTCTAATCTTCATTATGAAGATGACAAATCTGAAGAGCTTCAGCTTATTGATAAAGTAGACTTGGATTTCAACATTACGATGATTGATCATATGGTTGGACGTGGACGACCCGATTTAGAAATTGATGGCTCGATGTCGAACATCAACCTGAAGCTCACACCTGAGCAGATGAAGTTCGCTCTCGAGCTTTCGCGATCCATTCCAACTGCGTTTGCCACAGAAGCAGAAGAAATCATCGAAGAAGATGTGCAGAAAGAGTTGCCAGACTCGACAACCGAACCAGCTAGGAAATTAACAGACAAAGAATTTCAAACACAGGATAAATCACAAGATTTGGTTTCAAGTCAAGGACCTGAGCTCCAGGCAGGCGACCAAAAATGGACTAAACTTGATTTTGTCTTCAAAATCGGTACTATTGGTCTGGAGCTTATCAAATCCAACGATATTGAACCAGTTGGCGATATTGAAGCAGCTAGTTTGTCGAAATTCTCTCTCAACGATACCAATGTGAAGCTTCGTATGATTAGCGATGGCGCCATGGAAGCAGAATTGGTGATTCAATCTTTCTCTATTAGAGATAGTCGAACACAAGAGACGAACAAGTTCCGCAAGATTATGTCTCTTATTAACAACGAGGTCAAACAGCAATTCATGGCTAGCGTTTCAATTTCTGGTGGTGAGAAGAAAAATCTCATCGCTCTCCTCACGATTGACAGCCCAAAAATCATCTTGGCACTCGACTATCTATTCGCTTTACAGGCTTTCATCAATGCTGGGCTTGCTATAGATGGCACTTTGGCCATCGAGGAGGAAGCTGGAGACGAAGATGCTGAAAGTGACATGGATCTCATGTCCCCAGACGGATCGCGGTCACCTATCAAACTGGAAGCACCTGAACCAGCCGAGAGTGAAATGGATATATCCTTCCGAGTAAATCTAGTAGATGCTCAAGTTGTACTTATTGCTAACCCTGCCATTTCAAGCTCTGAGGCCATTGTACTAGGTACAAAACAGGTCTTGGTGTCAAAACAACAAGCCATGACTTTACAAGTCGACAAGGTTGGTATGTTCTTATGCCGTATGGACCGATTCGATACAAGTCGATTACGAATTCTGGATGATTTCAGTATCCAAACCACGCTAGACATTCGGAATCAGGGGTCGAAGTCATCTCTGACAAGCATCGCTGTCGATATTGAGCCTCTCATCCTACGATTGTCTCTTCGAGACATTATGCTTGCCATGCAGATTGTGAACCGTGCATCTGCCATGTCAGCCAGTGGGGAAACCAACCTAGCAGGCGAGGAACCCCAGAAACTCAAACAGGGCACTCCATCAAAGAAAGCGAAGTCCACGATTGGCAAACCTCATTCTTCAAAGCCAACAACAAAGTCCATTGCCACAATCAAGCGATCAAGTCAGCATGGACCTCCTCAGCCACCTAGACCAGCCGGTTCTACCATTATCAAGCGAGAGGAACTTCATTTGAATGTTGAGGGGATACGTGTAGTTCTTATTGGTGATGTTCATGAGATGCCAATGATTGACTGGCGAGTCAAGAAATTTGGTGTTGACGTGAGAGATTGGTCAGGTGCTATGACTGCTGATACTTCGCTCGACACACTAATCAATGTCTACAATTTCTCCAAGTCAGCATGGGAACCCTTGATAGAACCGTGGCAGTTGGGTTTCCACATGTCCAAAGACCAGAATCCGGAAAAGCTTTCGCTGGAGCTATACTCTCGAAAATCAATGGAATTGACGGTCACTGCTGCTACAATCGCCTTGGCATCGAAGTCGTTCGATTTCCTCACCTCTGATGAGGATATTCTATCTAAGCCACGTGGTACTGATGCACCATATCGTATCCGCAACTACACAGGGTTTAGCGTCGATGTTTGGGCAGAGGGCAAGGGCGCCGAGGAAGGCTACGCAGCCAAGTTGGAAGATGGTGTTGAACAACCATGGCGCTTCGAGGATCCTTCAGCGACGCGAGAATCTCTTTCAACAGAAGGTGCTACTGGAGTTCTTGGTATCCGCCTAGAAGGCAGTGGCTTCGACACTATTCCGCGTATTCCTGTGCACCGAGAAGGCGAGGTTTTGTACATTCTGAAGCCCAAACAAAACGCAGTGCAGCACCGCATCCTTGTGGAAGTCAAACTTGGCGCGGACAACATCAAGTATGTCACATTCAGGTCACCTCTGTTATTGGAGAACAACACCCAAATTCCAATTGAGCTCGGTATCTTCAGTCCCGAGGAAGGACACCTTTTGAAAATTGAGAAAATAGCACCCGGTGATGCTAGACCGGCACCAGTCGGTGCTGCATACATGCATTCACTTGTTATCCGCCCAGATCAAGGATTTGGTTACACCTGGTCGAATGAACGCTTGCATTGGAAGGATTTGCTCAAGCGACCAACCAGGACTATCACCTGTAGGGGAGAGCAGGACGATGAATCACCTCCATTCTATTTCCAATTGCATGCCGCATTTGATAAGAAGGATCCCCTCACAGGCGTGTACCCGTATATGCGACTCCGCCTCGCTGCACCTGTTGAGGTACAAAATCTGCTTCCATTTGACTTCAAGTACAGAATTTACGACAGCAACACCAAGAAAGACTGGACGAACTTCCTTAGGAAAGGAGGCGTGAGCCCCGTCCATGTTGTAGAACTCTCACATCTTCTCCTTATTAGTGTGGATATGCAAGATACTCCATTCAAACCAAGCAAATTCGGTATTATCAATTCAACAGATCGTGATAACTTTAGAAGAGAAAAAACACTGGATGTGAAAGACAATAATGATTTGAGTTTAAGCCTCCACATGCACTTCTTGTAAGACCTTTAATCTCATCGTCTTAGAAATTGAATGTTAACGGTCACAGTAATTATCCTGACGGCGGTGGGTCATTCAAAGTCACGATATACAGCCCATACGTTATCCTCAATCGCACTGGTCTTGAACTTGACGTCCGAGGAAAGCAGTTCATGGGTCAAACCAGAGGCGCTGCTGGCCAAGGTGTCTTCGCTGACGCTGAAAACGATGTGCACAAGCCAATGCCATTCATGTTCTCCTTCCCAACGGAGGACAAGAAGAATCGCGCCCTCATAAAGGTTGGCGAATCAGCCTGGAGCAAGCCACAGAGCTTTGATGCCATCGGAAGTACCTATGCAGTCACTCTCCCTTCTACCAAGGCCCGATCTGATATGCATATCGGGATCACAATTGCCGAAGGAGAAGGCAAGTATAATTTGAGCAAAATTGCGACGATCGCTCCCCGATTCATCATTAAGAACAAGATAAAAGAGGAGATCAATATCCGCGAACCAGGTTCATCAGAGTGGATGTCGCTAAAGGACGGCGATCTATTGCCATTGCGATGGCTGCGGCAGGTAGGGACTCCACAGTTGTCTCTCTGCTATCCCGGTGTCAACAATCAATGGTCGTCTCCTTTCAATATCTCCAACGTTGGAAATGTTCATGTCAAACTCTCCAAGGCCGGCCAGCGTCAAAAATTGATTCGCGTTGACATTCTGATGGAACAAGCGACTATATTCATCCACATTAGTGTCGAGACCAAACACTGGCCGTTTTCTTTCAAAAATCTAAGCGATCAGGAGTTTCTCTACTGGCAAGCAAATCCCAACCTCGATGAGGATGAAGATGATCGTGGAACCGGCTTCCGACCCATTCGCTACCGCTTGCCCCCGAGAAGTGTTATGCCATATGCTTGGGACTTCCCTGCCGCAAAGAATAAAGAGATTATCCTTAGCGCAAACGGAAAAGAACGCCATGTCAAGCTTGCAGAAATTGGTAATTTGATTCCGTTCAAACTACCATCAGCTCAAGGACAGAACCGACAAAAGATTATCGATCTTAATGTTGTCGCCAAGGGTCCGACTCAGACCCTTGAACTATCGAATTTCAAACCATCGAAGAGCTTGTACAAGCAGAAATCTGGTATAGGATCAGCCTCAACCGCTGGAGGATTCGAAGTCAAGGATGTGGATACTGGTGTAACCTTTAAGGCTCAGCTACGTCTCGCTGGTATTGGAATTTCCCTTGTTAACCGCCAATTGCGTGAATTGGTTTACGTTACATTACGTGATATCGAACTGAAA
Organism: Clavariopsis aquatica; assembly: GCA_013620735.1. NCBI lineage: Eukaryota > Fungi > Ascomycota > Dothideomycetes > Pleosporales > Clavariopsis > Clavariopsis aquatica. Next base: position 19,788 of record JAAZQE010000250.1, read on the forward strand.
TATTCCGACTCTGCGCTTTATCAGATGCTCAACCTAACCGTCAAATGGATACAAATCGACAATCAGCTATATGGTGGCATTTTCCCGATCATCTTTTACCCCAGCGTAGTTCCCAAGACCGGCAAGGAGATGGAAGCACATCCGATATTTCAAACAAGCATAACCAAAGTCAAAGATGATTCGTACGGCGTACTTTACATCAAATACTTCACGGTTCTTCTTCAGCAGATGACACTTGAAATTGACGAGGACTTTATCTTTGCAATGCTCGATTTTGCTAAGATTCCTGGAGCATCCTGGTCAGAAGAGAAGGAAGGCAGACTATGGGACGAGTCTTTGGATATTCCTGAACCTCGACTGGAGCAGAGTGGCCAAGATGTTTACTTCGAGCTGCTTCACCTCCAGCCGATGCAAATTGACCTTTCGTTCGTGCGAACAGAGCGAATTAATGCTGAGGATACTATGACTTCGACGAACCCACTAATGTTCGCGGTCAACGTTCTCACAATGTCCATTGGAAACGTTAATGATGCGCCTGTTCGATACAATGCGTTGATGCTCGAAAATGCTCGAGTATCGTCTGATGCCTTGATCAACAATATCAAAAATCATTATGTGCAGGAATCTCTTCGACAGGTGCACGTTGTCATTGGCTCTGCTGATTTCCTCGGCAACCCAGTTGGTCTTTTCAATAACATCAGTTCTGGTGTTGCCGATATCTTCTACGAGCCATATCAAGGACTCGTGAAGTCCGATCGACCGGAGGACCTCGGCATTGGCATTGCGAAGGGTGCATCAAGCTTCGTCAAAAAATCCGTTTTCGGTTTCTCAGACAGCATGGCCAAGTTTACTGGCAGCATGTCCAAAGGTCTCTCCGCCGCCACCCTTGACAAAGAGTTCCAGGATCAACGACGCAATGCACGATCTAGGAACAGGCCAAAGCATGCGCTCTATGGTATCACAGCGGGTGGCAACGCTTTCGCGAGCAGTCTGGCAAGCGGTCTTGGCGGTCTCGCGCGTCATCCTATTCAAGGTGCAGAGAAGGAGGGGGCACTTGGTTTCGTCAAGGGAGTTGGAAAAGGTCTCCTCGGAGTCCCCACAAAAGCCGCTATCGGTGCCTTCGATCTCGCCTCCAACATGGCCGAAGGCGTACGCAACACAACCACCGTCTTTGACCAAGAAGGTCTTGATCGCGTGCGTCTCTCTCGTTTTATCGGCCAGGACGGCGTCGTGCGACCCTATTCTCAACGCGAAGCCCTTGGCCAATTCTGGCTCAAGACGCTCGATAACGGCAAGTTTTTCAACGAAGACTATATTGCGCATCTCGAGCTGCAAGGCAAAGACATGCTCGTCATGCTTACCTACAATGGGCTCATGCTTGTGCGCACTAAGAAACTGCAGACAGAGTGGGACGTCCCACTCAAGGATGTGCGGACAATCAGTAAGGAGAGGACGGGCATGAGTATTACGCTTAAGGGGGGTACAAATGGTCCATTCATCCCTGTGGCGGACGAGGGGAGTAGGAATTGGTTTTATAGGCAGGTTGCAGTTGCAGTCAATGCCTATAATGATCGTTGGAATGCTAAAGGAGAGCTAGAGACTTAGCATGACGAAGTCTTAGACTGTGATGGGGGTTTTAACCAGGCATAGAGAGAGCTTCTTTTATTTTGATAAACAAGTGTATTATTCTTTATTTCATCTGTCTTCTCTCTTTTTACAAGCGAGTGGAAAATATCTTCAGCGATGTGTATTCTTGGAGCCACAACAAAAATATGTACGAAGAAGTTAATGAAGTATATATACATCTCAACATTTTATTCAATCATAGCACGTCGTTATGATCATAAAGAAGCTATTTGTATGATGATATATACCTAGGTTGTTCTAGGTTTTTTTGCACTCTCTTGTCGTCTTTTCTAGCAAAAAGAAAAAGAGGACATACAACAGCAGGTATTCGCCAATGGTCACCCACTTGACTACTAGTCCACCGATATCTTGCTTAAATAGGGCAGAGCGGACGGGATGCCTTGTGAATCAAGATTCTATGGTCGTATGTGAAAGGATTGAGTTTGCATTGTGTAAATATAGGTGTGGTTGAGTGTGGGAGAGGAAACATACCAACGCCACACCCACATTGGAAGTCTTAGAATATTGATGTATATACGCAAGTTATTTAAGAAGAGATATAGTGCGCGAAAAAGAAGGTACAAGGAGCCTCACGAGTCTTAATCTTGTCAATGCTCCCCCCCTGGAAAGGGTGTGAACAACCCCTTTTCCCGATGATAAATAACATCACAATATAAATCTACCAGCTGTCAATAAGAGTTTCAATGATTTTATGAAAGAAAAGAAGACAATAAGTTCAACTTTCCTTTCAAATATAAAAACGTAGGATGAATGACGCAGAACGGCGGACGACCACAAGGGGACATGTTCAACAGGCTTGTGCATGGATGGCTGACGATGCACTAGCTACCCAATTCTACCGAGATTCGTAAGATACTCGCTAACTTCATCTGTATTATTATTATTGTTGGAAGACATTTATAATGGTTACCGTGCTGCTAACATGTTAAGAATTTTGCTTACTTTCCGTCACTATGATCTTGATCATGCAACCAGTCTCGGGGGAAGTCTTCAACTGCCATCATTCAATACAAGTAATAATGTTCGTAATGTGTGACTATTCGGCTCAGCTGCCGATAAAACACATTCAGCAAACCATAGGCAATGTCATTTGGAACTACGCCCCCTCAAGCTGCCACGGCTACCATATGGGTATTTTGCACGCAGTGTGTAAGTTTGATTGATACCTAGTGTTACCTCATCCACCAATAATCAAGCCCAGGCACTCATTCGTTTCCCTTTTCAGTTCACTTAGAAAACTGAGGCATCCTAATGCGATGTATGTTGACGCGCTTATTTCTCCGTGTCGACGCGAGCTCGCGTTGAAGGGACTATACCTTCGCATCCTTGAAAACCATTGTTGATTTTCAAAATCATTGCGTTGTAGCTCATTGAGTTGTTCACAGTGAGATAGCATGGCGCGGAACGGCTCTAGGGTGGGCAGTTGCTGTGACAAGGTTCATCTGCGACCTCGTAGAATATGATAATGTTTTCAAAGCTTTAGCCAACCCTCATGGTTAAGGCATGTATATATTCGCCTAGGTTATAATAATAACGAGTGGGTTTCGAGGTAAGCGAAGTGTAAGAGTATGAATCTTCACTGTAGTCGTCTTGTAAAGATATGCAGAATTGGCACTCGCCATATCTACAACACCAATCAATACTCATGCACTTTCTTTGTACTGGAAAATAAACCACTAATTTCCATTTTTAATCTGAAACATCTCTCTAGAATTTCAAGTTAAAATCTGGTCATCCTGTTACCGAGATCAACGAAGAAGCACAATGCACTTTGCTAAATCCAGCTGCCCCACTACCGGTACCTAGCGAACAAACCTCAGCCGCACCCGAATTCTACATGAACGATTTAACACTTGCAAAAGTCAAATAGCCGGAGATATACACCATGGAAGCTCTCCAAACCCTAGCAGAGTCTAACTTTAGGGAGAAAGCCCACTTCCGGGATCGTTCCCAGGAATTCAACGTCCTCCGAGTCTTAATTCAAAATGGCAAGGCCACCATAGTCACCCCTTCAGGGAAAGTAGCAGAGACCGATATAGTTGCCGAAATGTCCAGCACGAGCAACACTGGCACTCCATCACCCGGGTTCACATTGGTCGAAATCAAGATTGGAGATCCATTTCCCATCTACCTTGATAAAAGCGTTTTTTTCCAACTCGTCAGATCAATGGACATTGACTTCTACATACTCCACTTAATTCTCCAAAATTCATATGGCTTCTTTCAATTCCCCGCAACGCCAGATCCGGGATACGATGCCGCGACGAGGAGTTATTTCATCAGCACAATCAGGTACATGCTTGCTTGGTCTACCAATCCCAAAACCCAACAAACAAAAGCCATCCTCATGACGCGAGGCTTCACAACCACAACCATTTTCGAGAATATAACATGTTACTTGAAAGCCTTCCTACCAACCTACTCCAGTCGTTTGTATTCACCTACATACCTGCATCTTGTCATCAGCACCCAACTCGTCCACTACCTCGACAACTATATTCTCACCCAGCTGAACGCCATCCGGGACGCAGAAGCGGACACTGGACACGGCGATATGGTCCCCGTATCGAGAGAACTCAATATAGATGATATAACCCGAATTTCAGAGGAGATGAGCCAGTGTCTCACGGTGCTCGCAAACATCAATAGACACTTGCCCATCGCTAAAGCGGTGCTTGAGCACATTTCAAAGACCCTCCGATTTATACACCTGTCCATAAATTCTCACACCCCGGACGAACAGCAACAGCAACAGACACTCGCAGACGTAGTCTCGACGCTATCCACACAAATTTTGTACAATGAATCCTACACAACTTATCTCCTCGAGCGCGCCAAATCGCAGATTACGGTTCTCCAGGCCTTGCTTTCCCACACAGACGCTAAACAGAGTGTCCTCCTCGCTGAACGATCACTTCAAGACAGCGCAATAATGGGCGACCTCGCGCGGGCTGCCAAACAAGACACCTCGGCTATGAAGACAATCGCTGTCATGACGATGGTATTCTTACCTGGTACTTTCTTCGCTGCACTCTTTGCCATGCCAACGTTGAAATGGGACCAAGAGAACGTTATACAGAAAAGATTCTGGGTGTATTGGGCGTTTACGCTGCCGGCGACAGCCCTCGTACTTGCCTTGTGGAAAGTTTGGACTTGGGCGAGCTTTCGAAGTTGGCTACATCAGTTTCGTAGACCTGGCACACAAATAGAGTGATTCATTGTGAATTCGTAATTCATAATTACCTACAAAGGAAGGGTATTTAGTTCTCTGAAGAGACGTGTGGAGGCTCAAAATGCATGTCCACCAAAACCTTAGCCTGTCCCTTACCCTGAGCTCTACCCCTAGTGCCGACGCCATCTAATGCAATGCACCACCCCTTCATTTTACACCACCAGCCTAAAAGGATGTGCCTCCGTATTAAACACCCACTCATCCAAACTTAGCAGCCCGGGGTCACTGAACACCAGGTAGAAATACTTTAGTGTCTCAGCCAGCCAAAAGCTCTCCATACTATCTTCCTTCGTCCCTTCGCCATTCATCACATTCTTGATCGCTGCATTCCCATAGTCGGTTCTAGAGCGACTGTCGATTGCTTGGAACATTGTCCACGCTATGTCTTGGTATGTGGGATCGCCTGTGATGCGATACATATAGAAGACACTCTCGATTGCCTCGGGGCGCAGAATATAACGTGCATCAGACACGAATGCAAAACCAGGGTAGACCTGGGATTTCGCGGGGTCAAAAACGCAGGGAGCATGTGAAGGGCACGCGGGCATGGTGAACATTTCAGGCATGATGCCGTTCGGCGCGTTTTGGTAGGTCCAGACACACGCGTCTGTAACTTTGCGTCCGTACTCTACGTGAGTATCATTCTCGAACAAACGCCCCCCGAGTGCAAGCATACCACCCACAAAACATACTAGGTGCTGCGCGTTGTGGTCTTGGCGGACGGATGTTGGCGAAGAGGCGCGGACACTAGTCGGCATTAGAATATCGGCTTCATCAGGAACCATAGGGCGAAATAGGAGATGCTTTATTACGGCGTCCATGGCGAGATTGTACATGTTCTTATACTGGGTTGCGGACTTGACGCCGCGAAGGAGTTGGTAGGTCTTGCCTAGATATTCGTATGCTGAGTCGGCCATGGCTCCTAGGCTGAATTGTGTGTCTAGCGTGAGATCCGGAGTCTTCACGTCAATTCCAACCGGCCATAGCCCAGGTATTCTAGTTTTCATCTGTTGCTCTTCTAGAACCTTGGTGACTCGTGAGACAGCGTCGTAGTATCGCATGTCGCCTGTAAGCTGTGATAGACGCGTGAACTCTAGACTGAACGATGCTAATTCTGCAATGATTCCACTCGAAGCTGCTGACTGGTTCTGTCCACTAGCGGCCTTAACTGAGTCCCATCTCGTTATGGGCATTCGGTTTGGCGTATCAAAGCTCGCATATATCATGTCCCCAAGCTCCATTGCTTTTGCCAAGAGTCTGCTGTCCTTGCAATCCGTTAGATCGTATGCCGCCAGTAGTCCTCCTAAATATCGAATTGTGGTTTCAAACATGTTGACCGTTCCTTCAGGTTTGAAATCGATATCAACAACTGCTGCAACCGCTTCCTCGAATTCTTGCCTTAGATCCATGATCCAGAGTGTATCCAGGCTGTCTACGAGTGTCGCTCCCCATCCCCCAAATGTCTTTTTGGATCCGCCTGATACAGGCTGCAATTCGTCCTTCAACCACGCACGGTCCTTGTATGACACCCAGCATCGCGCAAAGGCAGCTTTCACAGCAGCCCGTCTTCGTTTGCCCATGACCTTGCTGTATAGGGCCGCAGCCTCCTCCTCTCCGAAATCATATTGCACCTTTGGCAGCCCATTCTTCTTGGTCACTTTGGGTAGTTTTGTAAAGGTTCCTACGGGATTCTGCGTCTCTATTCCTCGCCAATCAAAGCCCGGATGTGGAGGTGGCACGAGAGAAGGAGAGGGTGGAGTAGCAGGGCAACTCTTCTGCGACGACGGGAATTTGGGCGTTGATGGTAGGAAACTGTTTGGAAGATGGTTGAGTAACAAGAGAGAGATGAATATGAAGAGCAGCAACGCCGACCATCGCACCTGGCGTCGAGTATGCTTGGCAGTGTTCTTTGGTGAATACATGACATGGAGGAATAGTAGAAAGCTAGATTCCTCTGACGTGCAGGAGCTGGATAGAAGCAATTAAGAAGTCTTGACTTACAGCTAGTACGGCCCCTGTAACAACACCTCCTGCGCTGCACACGCTGCAGCCTGCAAGAAACGCGGGCGGAGAGCGGGCACTAACAGCGTTTCAGTCGTGGATGGGCTACCGACACAGAGCCTCAGTTGTGTGAGTTGTGCGCGGCGTAGAATGTCGACACTATGCACGTTCGGCGTCTGTTTGGAGTCTGGATAGAGGCAAGGCTAGCCGGTTTGGGGTGCCAGCCAAGACCGGGAGAGTTGTCGGTCACCATCTTCTCCACAAAGTTGCAGCCCGGCTGCCGAAACATTGTTCATGGCCTCAGCGGTTGGCGAGACGCAAGTGTGGGAATTCGGTTCAAGAGTTGTGTTTCGGTGAAGATCTTCAAAGACGCGCTCTGTACAGGGCCACTACTAGAACAGGAGTTGAAGTGAAAGACCCGACGAAGAGCAACTGCATTCTAGGCCCAGGCATAGCAGGCATGTTAACTGTGCAAGGATTTGCTCACCTTCCGGCATATCGAATTATTTGTACATCATTGCTTGGCATGATCCCTCAGAAGCCTTGGGCAAACCTAATACGTATCAGATCCCGGATCGCCGGCTTTAACGGGACCAGACAGCAGAGAATTGGCAGTCAGTATCTGCCGCCGCAGCCCACAATCCATTGTGGATGATGTGGTAGAAACTGGGGCCTTTCTCCAGGGAGGAAAATCTAGACCCTCTACATGTGAACAATTAAAACAGAAAAACAAACCTGTTGACTGCGTGTATATTACCGGTACTTGATATATATACCTGCTAAGTTAAGGAAATACCATTTATCATGGACGCCGAGCACCAGCAAAGTCACCCACTGAGATCCACGAAGGTTCATCTTCAACTCTTAGATCTCCCCACGACACCCAGCTATGGTTGAACAATGCGAGCCGCGGCCTTCAATAGCCCAACAGCTTCTTCGCGACCTTGAAAGGGCGGAAGAGTAGTGATCCTCTTAATCCTGGCTGGCCAACGCAGTACTCTGAGACCTCCACATCATACTCCTCCTCTCCACCATCGACCATATATGAGACTTCATCAGCCTTGGTGCCGTAAGAGCCGGACTTAATTTCAGCACCGCGTTGAACAGCTGAAAGCTTTGCTCTTCCCATAGCAATGTCGTCATCAAGATTGCAGAAATGAGCAATCTGTGGTTGAGAGGAAGGACGTCGGAGAAACACCAAGACTCGCTTCGGATTGCTTGCGGGTTTCGCACCATGAACTAGTGCACGGTCGTCGGCAGTTAGTATACTAGCTACGTACCTTGCGGCAGGCTTGTAGATCTGTTCATAGTGTGGCACCACAATCGTAAAGCTTTTGAGGGCTGGTAAGGTGACCAGCATCTCGCATCCACGCGAATAGGCCTTGAGGTCCAAAAGTGGTGGGCCCGCCGGAGTCCCAAGTTCAATGTTACCGAATTTGCGAAGGATATCCCTCATATCGTTTGTTTCTTGGGTGAAGATTTCTTCTAGAGGCTCTGCGTTCATATTTCTGACCCAACAGTCTGGGATTTTGACAGAAATGCTGGTCAAGTACTGACAATTGGTGTTGATATGGGTAAGAAAGCCCAGGAGCACCGTCCAGGATCCATAGTATGAGAATCTGAAACGGTTGCATCCATAGAGAATCCCGACCGTCTCTCTATGAACTTGCCGAGATACCCGCAGAAGGTTCCCGTTGATTTGCTTTAGTTCTCGATCAACAAGTTCTACCCGACTTACTCCTTCACAATCGAATGGAAGCATAGGCCATAAATCAATGGGATGGTGTAGAACGAGACTGTACCTATAGATCATATTGCGCAATTCCGGGGGAAGCTTCATAAGCTGGAATACATTCCGTTGTTCGCAGGGACTATGAAGCAAACCTAACAAACGCCAAAGGGTATTCAGATACAGATCAACTGACCCCTTGTTCTTGAAGCGTTGGAGCTGTGCTTTTGTGGATTCGAGTTCCCTATTAAGCCGCCGAATCACCTCGTCCTGTATTTGACTAGTTTTCAGGATGGCCAGGTGCTCTCGCCGCAATTTGTTCTTTTCATTGTCCAACGACTCAATCTTGCGGAATTGCTTGATGATCCGACAGTCTTTCAGAGTATCCTCTGTTTTCAAAGATAGGTAATTGCTCATAGTATGAAAGAACAGGATATCTTTCAATTCTATCTCTGACTCCAATCGAGCAATTGTCTTGTCTTTGGCCCTAATTCGATTATCACGGATCTGAAGCTGATGATCCTTCACGGCGAGCTGGTACTGCTTGCCGATGTCCTGCACGTGAAAAATATTGTTCGCTTGTTCGAGAGTTGCTGTAGGGCGGACAAGGGAAGGTTCAAGGGCTTCGGTGCGCTCGTAGTGGAAAAAGCTACTCATCTTACGGCGCTTCGACTGACTGTTTGGATTTTCATCCTTTTGGTTTGCATCTTCAAATGGGGTAGCTATTGTTGCGAAAGAGACATTTGGGTTCGATGACTCAGCTTTGACATCACCGGTGTCTCCATCCTCATTAGTCTCGGGCAGCTCATTGCAGTTAATAAAGGCGATCCCAGACTGGGGTTGAATAATGGGCTTCCCTCCTGATCCGGCCATCTCTCGGATAGCCAAATTACGCGTTAGCTGTTACGTATAATAGTTTTGGGTTGTGTGCGGTTGATGGTTGTTAGGTAAAGAGAGTTTACCAGAGAAAGGGAGAAAAAAATATGTGGGATAGGTGAGCAGCAAGCAGGCAGAAACAACACCCGCGGTGAGTGAATGTAAACATAAGAAGAAAGAAAAAAAATGGCACCTACTTTTATTGATGCTATGTTTTTCATTCACCTGTTTTCTTAATGGAGACTGCAAGGTTAGTGGAGTGAATGACCGAGCGGGGCAAAATCGAGGGGCAAAACTAACCCACGAACAGACACCAAAATAACTGTGTCGCGTCATCACGTGTGAGTTAGTCTAGCCTAATTTGGGAGAAAGGCTCCTAGTCTCCTCGACTCCTAAACTGCTCAGATGCAGCCTCCAGCCTTGAGTCCTTACAATGTCAATCGAAAAGCCTTTGCTGGATGCGGGTATTCATAATAAATGTGGCCTATGGAACACTATGGTATATCTTATCCCCCTCCTTCGGCAGTTCCAAGAAGTCTTCGGGCGCCTCCTCCTCTGGCAGCTGGTGTTTTTCTGCCCAATCTCTGATCTCGTCGAAGTTGCGGCATTTGTGAAATGTGTTGAAATCGACAAAGGCCTCGACTTTTGGTACATTGTCGTCTGGTTGATACCAGACTTGTCCTAGTACGCCAACATCGACAGTGCACATAAGCTGCTGGCGGAGGATGTCGAGGCAATGTGCTAAAAGATGGCCATTAGCACGCATGTCTCTCATAATTTTGGAGTTGGAGAATTACTCACTGACGTGATACTTGAGGATCGTAGCGTCGTTGGAAAACGGGCCTAGTCCTTGTGCTTTGTAGTAGTCGAAGTTCCACTTCAATGACTTGCGAAGGAGATTCTAGCCGGCATTAGCATCTCGTATATAATAAGAGAAATGTTTGAGCTCACTAGACAGTGGAGATGATGTAACCCTTCCACATTCGCAGGGTATCCACCTCCATATTTCTCCTGTATCTTGACTTGGTCTGGTGCAAGACCTGATTGTGCTGCCTTATCGGCTGGAATCCTGGATGCACGGTCTTCATGGCGCATATGTCAGTTGGTCATTTAACGTACATTCAAACTATGACAAGAATTTTCTTACAATCTGCGCCTAAAGTCTTCCAAGCTGCATCAACCTCAGGCCCAGCGTCTTGCCTGAAGACATTCTCCATCATCAGAGAGCCATTGAAGCGCACAAGCTTGTAGGTGACTCCCACATCGCTAACAATGGGAGCTGCTGAGGGTTAACAGCTGGACAGACGGCGCATGCAGTGAGTGGGCATACTTACAAAACTGTGAGGTATGCCGAATGCTAAAGTGATCTGGATTAAATAACAATCTTCGGCCAACCCAGGCTCCTATCGCTCCTGAACTAACAGCAGTGAAAGTTAAGATGGCAATTATTGCAAGCCATGATGGCAATTGTGAGTTCACTCTGTGTTGCCTTGAATCCTCGGATGACCTCTCAGACTCTGGTAATAGGTCTTCAGAGTCTTCCGAACCTGGCACCCTTGTGAACTCAACGTGCTTTTCTGAACTCCAACTGAACATTGTACTTGGTTTGAAGATGATGTGGGTGAAGTGAGAGAGTGCGACAAGGAAATATGGACGGATCAACTGGAGAATGATTCGCGGAGCTAGCCATAGAATCCCACTATTGCATGCAAGGAACAGTCGCCTAGACGGCCGACGACAAAAGCAAGCAGTCCCAGTATGACGCAGCACTATGCTATTCGTCTTCAGCTGCCAAGCTACCCCGCCTATCACTCGAAGTCTCGCTTTCATCGTCCATTCACCATTGTGAGTGGCGTATAAGGCTGAGCACATCCCTCGTATCCGTGGAGATCCGGAGCCATGAAGTGACAGGCTGTTCCCTTTAAGATGTTTTAAGCGCATAAAAGTGGCGTTTTTGCTCCATTGAAACCTAAACTATCACTAGGCTAGACGTCGTCAAGGCGATTCGGTTCGAAGATACCCCATCTTATTCCTGTGGCGTGATTGCGCGATATGACAGCGATTTGTGGATCGGATAGCTACACACTCGGTCAATTGGGTCAATTTATCTACAATTAAATTATGGTAGAAGGAGATTGGTACGGTGTTGTAGGTAAATCGAATATCTCAAAATATGAGAGAGGCTAGCTGGTAGATATGGTCCCTGCACCATCCACTAGCACGAAGCTCCCCGAAAAAGTTGCGAATGCCAGCAAAGACACGGAAGGTTTTCAGCTCTCATAGCGCGAAATAATGCTCGTTATTATGAGGGGTTGAAAGGAATTAGCTCTTATGATTCGATGCTATCATCCGAGAAAGCCGTGAGTGCGTCTCCAAGCAGAGGTAGCATGCCGCTTTCGTCAAACTGGCTGCTACGGATGGAGAATCCAATAGAGCACTACCAATGACCATAGCACCTCCACATGCAGCACACCTCCCCCCACGTATCACAAAGCTTCGCCGACGCCCTTCTCGTAAGCGATGCTTGCCTTTGCCTTTTTCTGGGTAGCTTTTGCCTTTCCCATCAGCCGCTGGAAGCCTCGTGATAGATACCAAGAATGACATACAATTTGCTTCCTTGTTCGCATCCACCCGTCTGCATCAAATAGTGTACATTGATTTATTGCTAGGTTCGAATTTCCAAACCGAGCTAAGCTCAATCACTTGGTTGAACTATAAAGCCAGAGTTGCAGCCATGTAACTCAGTACCTTTCTCGACCACCCCTTCCACAGCTCCAAGGTCCTCCGTCTCATCACTAAAACATCTCCCACCAATAACCTCATTTATTCCTCAAAATGAAGTTCGCATTCACCATCCTTGCTCTTGCAGCTGCTGCCTTTGCCGCCCCAATTGCTAACCCTGAGGCTGCCCCCGTCGCCGAGCCCGAGCCACAGGGCAAATACGCTAGCTACGGTACGTATACTGGAGGCCTTCTCTATTACGGGATTGATCCTTTTGAGCAACGACACTGACTTGGTAGGCACATACAAACCCTCGCCCCAGCCACCTGCGTATGGCAAGTATGGCGCATATGGCAAATACGGCTCCTATGGCCACTACAAGCGCGAGGCAGAGGCAGAGGCCGTGGAGGAGAAGGCTTAGAGAAGAAGAGTTATGATTTAAGACTTGATTAGACCTCAGTGAGTAAGCCTAGCAAGCACAGCCAATCATCAGCTTACCTTGAGGGATAGGTGCCGACACATTGGCAGATGTTTTTATGATATAGTTATTATGATAGGGATTTTGGCACTTATTGTCAGTCTTACTACATTGGAATGGTTTCAGTCAAACCTGTATACATATATATGACTGGTCTCCATTAATGAATAATTGTACGAATGATTTTTTCAGTCCGCCGATTATCTTGGTGTGCTAGCGATACTTTTGAATGATTATTAAGAACCATATCGGTATGGTTACACGCGAACCCTCAGCCAATGAGACAAAAGTATTCCTGCTTTATGTTCTGCGCTAGCTTGGTTTACACTAGCGTGGGTCTGAATCAGGAGCCCGTATGAGAGCAGAGCTTTTGGGGTAGAGCGGCTGCCAGTCCAAGCGAACACCACTCATTGTGTAGCGTAAATCTCCATTCTTTATTTCAAAAAGAAGTCTTGATACAAAGTTTGTGGCAGCCATTCCTCCCGTTTCGGTGCAATTTGACCATGGTTGTGTGCTATAGGGATTCCTTTTTGTGGGATCGCTCCCAACACCAATACCAGGTCAAAGCCATGAACAACTTATATGGTCTTTATATAGAACAGGAAAATCTCGCCACCAGATCATTATGTCCCGGGACACTAAGACCATTCGAATGGAACAGGGGGTTTTAAATTCTCTACACCCAGTCCCGGGCATGTGGGCGCATATTATAAATGACTCCCTCCTAGTTACGGTTTTCCAACAATGCTACTCAAGACCCAAAATAAGACGAAATATTAGTTTATTGGAAGTTTATATTAGTATGTGCACGGGTTCAGAGGCGCTGAAGCAGGGTGAATTGGATCTTGACATAGTTTGACTTGAGTGAACCATTTAGACTCCACTACTCCACACTAGAAAGATAACACCACATTTAAAGATGTTGAATTAAGCTTAGGTCCGATAAAGTTAAACAGGTTTTCAATCTCTCACTGGTTTCAAGCACAATTTTCCCAATTGATACGAGTGTTTTGAAAACTAAACGGTGGTGATCATCACAATTGTCGCATTAATATCGATTTGACTGCGCCAATGATTTCATTCAGTCTCAACTTCTTTTTCTACCTATGACTCCATGGCAACACAAAGGTTTTATTCTTCTTCTGCCATCCACTCGTTCATTCTCGCGCCTCAAATTATATCGATTTAAGCTACAACCTCAATCTCGCATTCAATCTCAAAGTGAGGGAAACGAATCAAAATGGCACCTTCAACGACGAAAATATACTCCATTGACTCTTTCAGCTATGGTCCGATCGCTTCTCTCAAATGCGAGCTAAAAACCTTCGAGTTAACCCAGTACCACAAATTACCCAGAACACGCCGGGATGACGAGCTGTTCAATGACGATACTCGTCCTAAGCTTCCCGTTGAACCATACAAGGAGATTTTTAAGCCGGCATCTAAGACGATGTCTACCAAGGCAAACCCTAAATCACTCTAGCTCGTTGGTGGTTTCACGCTTAGTACAGAACCGACCGAAGACGCGGTTGACACTGGATTCCTTCAGAAGTAACTTGAGCAGGAAAAACAGAAGATGCAAAGTACGAAATCCTGCTCATATCCAAAATATTCAAAGGTTCTACTAGCACAGAACTCTATCCAGAGCCCGACCATCGCCATTAATTCTGACGAGGAACTCCGCTGGTAGAGGCGGCTTAACCCTCAATTTACTGCATTATATTTATGAAGCAAGGACAAATCCTTCGTGTATCAAGCTCTTCCGGCTCTTCCGTTCTCTTGGAATTTCCGAGTCTTCGAAAACGAATATCATTCCGAGCGTACGCTGTTCTCACCCATCCCGATGGTGTATCGCCGGGGTGCCCGCAATGGCAACCCCGACCAAGAATCCACAACTAAGTCGAGGTGGGAATACCTAGATGTTGGATTGTGTTGAGATAGAACAAGTATTATATAAAAAGTGCGTAGGAAAATGATCCCGACATCATATTGGCAGGGTATGTAACTCGCAGAAAATAACGATATTGTACGAATTTTGGGTCGAGAAGTAGACAGTTCGGGTGTCTTCTCTAGTTCTAACTTTTAATGCTCTTTTTCATCTGCTATAGTCTTAGGAATTAGCAATGATGTCACTTGCCTGCATCATGGGTGGGTGATAAAGCGTGTTGACTTTAATGCGTGCCACAATGATTGATGGATTTGGTAGAATAATGTGATCGCATGCAGCCGCGAAATAATGATTCCTTGAACCATGGTTGTGCCTATCATATTTATACATGTATATGGTCCTTGGGTATCACTTGTAGCATTGAAGCCACTAACACATCTTCTACATCACACAGGATATCTTCCTATCCCGTGGCTAGTCCTCGCTACCCAAACAGCTATCTTCCTCAGCTATTACCTATCCCACTTTTACTTCTTGACTCCATCATCCTGCACTGGATATTCCCACGTACCCCGTTGTTTTTGGCTTTGGTTAAAAATTATTTGTGCCTCTCCTACCCACCCTTCACCCCTCGTCAAAATTGTATTCATATGGCAACTCTCCCGTCCCAGGGCGTTCCCTTAATCTAACTACCGACCTCCCTGACCCCGAACGTGATGAATTGGACGAATGGGATGAACTGGACGAGTTCGGCAAGATTGTGGAAGGACTACTCTGTATGGGCCTAAACACTACACTGCCCGCATCGGAGCCTATTGACGGCGTACGAGGCATCGCGTATGACCCTGAACTTAGGTTGCGTTGTAGCGATGGCGCTGTGCGGACTGTTTGTGGGCTATTTGTGCTATTGCTATAGGAGTATTGTGAGCCGGCATCGATGCGAGGCGTGCGGTAAAGAATCTCTGAGCGCATGGATCTGCCCGATGTTGTCGACGACGACGAGGCGGCTAGACTGCGGGTATCGTTGTGGGGGTTTTCTGCACGAACTTCTTCTATGATTACTGGGTCGAGGTTTGTCATCCCGTTTAAAATCTCAGCGAAAACGGCCATTATCGACCGGAATTCTTGTTCAGTGAGATAGTGCGTAGAGAATCGTGCGTATTCGTACTGTGCGAGAAATTTGGGACCTAGGCCGGGTGGATTGAGAAGGCCATAGGAGGAGAGTTGTGCAAGGTAGTCGCGCAATCCTGTTGTACGTGGGCGTTGAAGGAGGGCGACTATTTCGGCATCGGGCAGCATGGGCGTGTTATCCTGCGCGTGTATGGGGCCGTCGAGGGCGGGATCGGGAGGGGCGAGAG
>JAAZQE010000251.1:0-35716 GCA_013620735.1 Clavariopsis aquatica
ATATTTTGGGGGGGAACTAGGCTCCACTGACTACGTCATTGATGCGATTTGTGGTTGGTAGATTGTCGGACCATCGGTTTTTTTTTATTTCTTCATGACGGACACCAGTGCACCAACAATGACTAC
The DNA here is from genome assembly GCA_013620735.1 of Clavariopsis aquatica. NCBI lineage: Eukaryota > Fungi > Ascomycota > Dothideomycetes > Pleosporales > Clavariopsis > Clavariopsis aquatica. Next base: position 127 of record JAAZQE010000251.1, read on the forward strand.
GTTCTACCATGGAAGAAAGAATACTTTGGTCGGCATGAGTCTGGCTTGCTCTATCTTTGCCTACTTGGGGGTAATCTGTGTACTTTAATTTCGTATCTCTACATCTGTTCTTGTGTTTCCTCGAGCTCCCTCCTCTCATTCCTCCTCTTCCTGCGCCCAAGGTCCAGAATTCTAGAATCCCATCTTGATCCACAATTATCCTCGGTGAATCCACAATTCAATGCACCGGGTCGTTCCAACAACCTTGAATAAACTCGGCAAAAGTTCCGATCGTCGATCCATGCATCGATGGCGTGGGCAAATCTAATGAAGATGCTTATCATGCATCGTTTGTACGTATGTGATGGGGGTTGAATGGTTCAATAAGATGGAGTGGTTTGTACAAAAGTGGAGAAGGAATGATGTGCTTTGATATCGATACTCGGCAATGATGGAGCATTGGAAGGAGGCTACTCATCACATATACAACATCTCCCACGTAATCACCCCCCTCCATCCTCATATGTAAGTCGGGGGGCGACGGTTGTGCAAGGATGTTGCAAACAACCAACTATCAATCTGAAATATCAAATGCCGGGTTCCGGCCCACAAAAGTGCAAGAGGACACACCAGGTGGGGTGGGGCTTGAGAAGTTTTACCCAGTCTTTGCTTTCGTACAAGCCAATTTGCAAGTGACGTATGGTAAATAACGGTTAGGAGGGCGGCGAAGAGAAGAATTTCGGGGTCTCTTCCTATCGGCCGCCGAAACCCTGTGCTGCTCACACGTCTGTCTGACTCCCATGTCCCTAGATGCAGGAGGAAAGGTTACTCAGCACTCGCTCGTGTTACGGTATGAGCACAGACCAAAACACGATGATGATTACATTGGGCATTTGTTGTTTACCGGTACGCTTTCTAACATTGAATCATGCTCAGTGTCGTGGTATATCCTCATACTTGACTCGCACCGCAAAATTGATATGGGCGGTATCTAAAGTCTGCCTTGCACAGCCGTCGACCGGATATTACCGTTGCCATTGCTGTTGTTGCTGTTGCTGATTATGCAGGAAAAAAAAATCAAGGTACCGATGGCTCGGTTAGCACGGATAACACACCGTCAAGGCAGGAAAAAAAGGGTTGTGGATTGATGACCCTGCAGTGTGCCTTCAAAGGCAATTGGCAGACAGTGCACAAACGATGCAAAGACGGAGTAGATGAGATATATTTTTTTCGGATCGGAGTTTGCAGTTTGTCCGAGTATAGCAAGGAGATGCCGGGGGTACGACATGCAATAATCGTAGCGGATGCATAGCGGGTAGGGAGGGGACAGAAATTAGTTGAAACTGAGATATTGTCGACGCGCGGACGAGTGTTTTGTGTGGAGCTACGCGTGGTTTTCCTGAGGCTTGAATTATCATTATTATTCTTTTTCTTCTTCTACTAGAGTTTGCTATAATAATTACCGGTTTGAGAGATCTGCACGCTGTCAGGTTGCCTTGTGTTTATTCCACAGATGCTGATTGCACGGTACTGTACATATAACCAATGCTGTTTATGAGCCCTTCTTGACGTGACGGGGCCAAAATTGCTAAAGGTTGTGCTATAATCTACCTCAAACTCGATACCCCCAGATCTCAAAGCTCGAGCGGTATTAGTTGTAGTTAACAACGAAGCATACATGGACTGTGTACATCTGTAGCTGCACGAAACATCCAAATACAGACTAGTCATTCTGCTAGTCCTCCTTGTCCAACTGTGGGATTGGTATTTTCTACCTCTTCCAACCCTGGTCCTTTTCACACATCTCACTCATTGCTACCGAGGATTAGATATCGTGGGTAGAGGTACTCACCCAGGGGGTCATACTCTCCTTCTAGCAGGCCTGGAGCTGGAAGATGTCTGGAAGCCCGATGAGGAGAACTACGGCAAGAAAGGTCCATAGAAACGGGGGAAAGTTACCCCACACTATACGTGCGTTGAAGTGGAACGGTAAAGGGACGGGGCGCTGCGGGGTGTTTCCATGAATGTTGGTTGGCGCGCGGCAGGCGCTTGACGTCGACCGTGGTTGTTGAAAGGAAATATTAGCTGGTCTACTACTGAACTTAGTCTGGATGGGGGGGGGGAACACATGTCGCGACCGTGACCCAAATAGGTAAACCGAGGTGCGATGATGACCAAGGTTGTATGTATGTATTTTTTGTTATAGTCCTATCAACTTTTGACACTATCAAACGCTGCCGGATAAAAAAAAAACCTCGGGTTTAGGTATTGACAAGGTCTTGCAAGCCACAAATGCTGCTTTTTAACAATGCTTCTCTCACTATGCATATTCATCCTGATTACAAAAAGCCACCAAGGGCGTAGTAATCGAGCCCACTAGACCCTACTGCGCCTGGCCGCACTCGACCGAGCGTGAGACCGAAGTACATATACTCGAGTGGGGAAAAAATCCGACACCGGATGCAGCTCTGTTGCTGCACAAAATTAACCTTTTTTTTTGATTTCGCGACCTGCAGGCAAAAGCTCTTTAGAGCAAAGATTTGCGAAAAACAATGACGTGAAGTTGCAGATCAAGAGTGCGGCTCCGGCTTTTGGGCGATCGTCAACGGGACGAAGCGTGTGGGAAACCAGGGGAGGGTTTTCAGGTAGGGTATCCTAAATGTTGATCATTATAGCAGTGGAGCTGGGGTTGGAGAATGGCATTCACGGAATCTAATTGGAGAGAAAGAGAATCAAGTTGTGGTAGGTATAAACGTCGCTAGGCTTTTGATTGGGATCTTGTTGTGGTTGGGCCGAGACGTGGGACACAATGAAATAGCCGAATGAGGAATATGCTCAAGGGGTGAAATTGTTGTTCAATATGTGAAAAGTGATTTCTTATTTTTGTTGGTGGCGGGACTGATTGGTCATATACACTGAGATTGTTCGTAATCATGTGCGACCAATGAAGGTGTATGTAACTGCGAGGTACGGGTTTAGTAAGGCAATATTTGAAGCTAATGACGCTAGTTGCTGTTTACACTCACGTCGCCATGTCCCATAGTCCCACTCTGCGTGTTGAGTTGAAGATGGTCATGGGTCTCGATTGAAAATCTTGAAAGAGGATTACAATCGAGTCTACAGAGGCGACGACCATGCAAATATGGTGCAGGAAATAGCCTACGCTTCCCAGCCGCGGTACACAATCTTGCAACCATAGATCTCTCCCTTCTTAAGGACCATCATATCCTTGTATTCGGGTATGTTGATGGCGTTGACGTAGCGGCTAGGCTCTACACAGAAACCCGAACGAGCACCCCGTGCTGGTAAGCCCGCAACAGCTTGTACGTCGATATACTTGCCAGTGTAGAACTGGAAAGCTGGCTCCGTGGTGGCTACTTCGAGATGAATCTTTGTGTCAGGGTGATAAAACGAGGCCACTGTCTGGAGGGGTTGCGTTCGCGTGTCGACTGGGATACTGGTGGGGTCGGTGTTTACAACGAAGCAATCGTCAATGTCTGGCTCTTTCTCGCCCAGTGTGAAGGCCTTGTTTGGAGTGACCCCAGGGTACTCTTCGATAGGCCCTGTTGGAATACCTCCATCATCCACGACCTGGTACTTGTTCGTTATCAGAGTGACCTCCGTACCAGCGATTGAGTTCGTATCGCCGAGGATGAAGTAGCTGTAGAGATTGGTGAGTATATTCTTCATTTCTGTTGTTCATCGCCGTGTTTTACCTGTGGTTGGTCACGTTGATTGCGGTTTCCTCGACGGCGTCTCCAACCAATTCTGCCTCGAATTCGATGTGGAGTACCTCCTTCTCAACCCCGCCATCTTGCTCCTTCTCCTGAACGTACCACACCTTGATTTCCACGGTTCCAGGGTAGCCTTCTTCTCCGTCTACACTGGTGTACTTGAACAGCGTGGCCTCCTTGCCGTTTCGCTCGACGGTCGAGGGCCCTTCCCACTCTCGCTTGCCCCAACCCAAGTCTCCGCCGTGCAAGGAGTTCGGACCATTGTTGACTGCCAATTGATACGATTTGCCGTTCAGGTCATTGATCTTGGCGCCTGAAACCCGGTTGGCAATTCGGCCGATGGTTTCACCGAAGAAGGGGGCATTGTGCTGTTTGTACAGCTCGGCAGTTGGAAAGCCCTGGACAATGTTCCTTCCTTTGACCTTGAACTCTTGGATGATGGCGCCTAGTGGCAGAAAGGTGAAAGCCTTGGAAGTCATAATGTTGGCACTACCTTGGCAGTGAAGGAGGCAAATATGGCCAAGAATGCTGGTTGGTCTGAAACGAACTTGTCAGTTCATGGGCTCGAGCGTGGCTAGCGTAAGTGCAGCGACAGCTCTCGGCAGCATCGTTCTCGTTCTCGTACTCGCGTCTTGGTCGCGTTCATCTTCGCCTTGTTGTCTTGTGGAGGGGTTCACCGACATAAAGTTTCAGAGCGGGGGTGCTTCGCCAGCTGCACGACTCACCTTCTGGAGGGGCAGGGTACAATATTACTTCGCAAAAGCTCTGTACGAGCGAGGCAAGGGCTGCTGGAGTATGTTTAGGGGAAACAGAGAGGGCAGTGGAGCGGGTACAGAAGATGTCCTGGTGGGATTGACTGTCACGTCACGCTGGTGGAGACCTGTTGCGTTCATTAGGCTAATGAATCGGAGCACTGAAATTAATTGTTCCGCCTTGTCAACCTAGCCACGTGAGGAGCGGAAAATGGCAGTGTGAGGGCAGTGATTCTGTGGTCGAATCCGAAATTTCGAATACCAGTGTTGAAGTGTGTGCATGTTGGTGATGACGCTGGAGAAGGATGGCAAGGCGGAATTATACTGGCCAAGGTTAGTAATCAGAGTTGTCGGTACGCGCAGTTGCATCACATGTGACTTGACGAGCCCACAAACGGACGAAATAGACACGGATTACTGGAAGAGTGGAATGAATATGATACAATAGTTGCTATCAGCCCATTACTGGCCCCTCGAGAAGTCTAGACAGTTGCTCGTCCGAGTCACTTCTCGACCCAACTACCATCCAGAGCCCGTCCTCAGGGGGCAGTCAATCCATTGGGACCTGCAGCTTATCATCAGATGCCCCACGTCATCATGAAGCCTCCATTTCTTGCCCACCTCCGATCTTCTCCATCCATCTGCGCGAAGCCCACCACGAAAGAAAAAAAAATTCGGCCTGATGATTAATCCCCAAATCCAAATCCCATATGCCCGTTAACGCCGAGGACCAAAACCGGGTCCGGAAAACCAGGGGTGGATCCATTCCCAAACGCTTGAACGCTAGACACAAGACCACCGAAACGACCAAAGAAAATAGCTGACGGGCTCGTTATGCGCCCACGGAATTCTGTATGAAATTGCTAAAGTCAAGGTCGCTGTTGTCGTTCCAATCTGGCATCATGGGGCCCGAGGGATTGATAACAAGTGGATCGAGCATCATGGCGTTGGCGTCGAAGTTGTTGAAAGTGTCGTATGTATACATGGCCTTGTTGCTGAAATCCATTTGCTCGTCCATCATCATTGCTTCGTCCGACCATGCAGCGCGGGAGAGGGCTGATGGATCCAGGGCCCCCGTGTTCATGTTGTACGAAACCATTGGAGCTTCCTGCTTGACGGGTGAAACAATTTGGGTCTGCCTGGGAAAAGGACTATTCATTGGTGGCGTCGGTGGGGCGTTGTGCCGTGCAAATGGGTCATTGTAAGGCAGCGTTTTGGTGGTTGGCGTTCCGCCGTAGGACGAGGGCGATGAGGTGTGTCCGTGATCGGAGTCGGAGCTCATTGATCCTCTTCGGTGCGTGTAAGGGGCCCCACGATCGAGAAGCCTCTGCTGCATGCGATTGCAATCCTCCTCGAATCCCTCGTAGTTGTTGGTGGTGCTGCTGCTGTTGCTATCACTGGTGGAGTGGAGGAGGTCAAGACGCTCGAGAATGTCGTGAGTGAGTGGGTGGCCGCTCTGTGCTTCACGCAAGGGCTGACCTGGCCAGCCCTGGCCACCTTGCAGCCGACTGTAGAGTTCTCGCAGGCCGGCCACCAGTTGGGTTTGTTGTTGCTCGAGCATCTCGACATATCTACGCCAATTAGGAGCTGTTGGGCGAAAATGGAAGAAAGGTGTAACTTGCCCTTTGGGATACACCTTGTCCTGTGCCTTTTTCCTCTCACCGAAGACGCAAATAGCATTGTCTGCCTTACATCTGCTGCAAGGGCTGGCGCCGTCACACTAATTACTGGTTAGACGGGGGGTTGCCCGCAGCATACATGGTCCGCGTGGTGACATCATACCTTTGACTTCTTCAGACGGCATCGGTCGCACGCTTTACAGACACGCTTTCTAATGTTGTCGTGTGAGGCCTCCATGGAATTCGAGCGTTGCGAGGACATGGGAAATCAGCTGGTACAGTGGCCAAAAGGGCTCGGTTAGGTGTGGTGGTGGTCGAGGGACTAGACTGCTGGATGTTGGTGGTGTAGTGCTTCAAGAAACGAAAAAGACCATCGAATGATGTGGATGGAGAATGGACTGGGATGGAATTCTGCGATGCTTAATAAATACGGGCGTGGCATGATGGGCACATGCAGCATTATATCTCTTTGCGTCAGACAGGCCCATACGGAGCTTCGGCCTTAACGTTTGTCGTGGGACGGAGCGTGGATGCGGTATTAAAAGCGTAATAATGGGCCCGCCCGGGCTGGGCTGCTAAACCGCCCTCATGTGGCCCATGGCGGCCACACATGCTCAGTCGGACCGTGTTGGATTACATTTGGCTGCAGGCCAGGGCCAGGATGGGCGTGCTGCGCCAACCTGACGAAGACGCTGGACGCGATGGAGGAGAGGGCCAGTCGTGACAAAGCTCAGAGCGGAGTCGGCCTGCGAGGGGACCGCGGACATGGCTGCTGGGCGCTGCTGGGAGCTGCTGGGAGCTGCTGGACGTCATCACACCTCCCTCCCTCCCTCCAGGACGGGCGGCCGTGGTGGTGAGTGGTGGTGAGGACTCGGCCAGGCCTGCGGCCCCATTGCCTCATCGCGCGGGTTTGGAGTGGTTCCGATATCCGAGCCTTGCCCCGACCTCAGCACTCGGACAAAGCGGGCACATGTCGAACGCGTGCCGCCCATGATGGGGGCATGGAGGCGCCAACACGGCGAGCAGACTTGATGAGCAGGACCAGTCCATGATCAGCATCCTGCTCATCGGCGCGCATCAAACCTGTTGCTCAGTAACCGCCTTCTAACCCCTTTCCAGAACACGGCGTGCGTCGACCCTCGGCCGAGCAAATTGCGAAATCTCTGGCCGCCGTGCTGCGTGCTGTCTGTCTACTGCGGTGGAACTGCGCTGCCTGCGTGTGTGTGTGCGGGCAGGAAAATGGCTCACGGCACCTGGGCAACGGTCATCCTCACCGTCCAGCGTCCAGCGTCCCTGAGTTGTGTCCACTCCCAGGGCCGGCCAGCGCCAAGCCCCATATGGCACTGAACGGGTGCTGAACACATGTGCTGTACTGTACATGTACTGTACAACGGCATCAGGAAACCCCCGAAACGCGAACGCCTGTCCCCCCAAGAATTACACCCAGGAATTGCCCATGGAGCGCTGGGCCTGCACTTGCACATGGTCGTCCCGCTCTGCATGTCGTCCGTCTGCAATCGGCCGTGGTGGTGCTCGCTCGCGTGTTGCTTACACCATCAATGTCCTGCAGCCAAAAGCTTCGATGCAGCGTCCCTTGTCTTTGCTCGACTTTTCTCATCACACGTTTTTCTTCATTAGACTATAAGCTTTCCCGAATGTTCAGTAGTCTCGGCTACTGTGCAGCGCCGGCACGGGCAATATTCGCTCCCGAAACGGCGACCCAGTTCGACTCATCAACCCGCAGTCTGCTCGTATTCAGTACAGTACAGGCCAGGCCACGACAGCATAGGATAGGACAGGACAGGACAGGACAGCGCGCCCGGTGCACCTTTCGCCCTGCATCGCGAGCGAGCGGCCCCTTGGAGGCATGCATCATCCTGCTCACCAACAATACCGGCGCTCGAGGCATACCGGTATCCCTCTTGCCTGGCCATCGCGCGAGCAAGGCAATCCGCCCAAGGCCCCAGGCGTCGTCAGGCAACGTGGCTCAGAGTGCCCATTTGGTGCATAGTTGCGAGAGGCTCGTTTACTGGGTTGCTCGTAAACCCGTCGCATTCGCGTATCGTATTCGCTGCGTTTTGTTTTTGCTCCAAAAGTCCCCCAGTTGATATTCCCGCCTGAAGCTTGTTTCTCGCGTGTAACGTCAGCAAGCTCAAACTCCCAGTCAGCCATGCCCAGCCAATCGACAACCCATCACAACAGTTACAACATTTTCCCCATCTGTTGTATGTCCCCCCTCCCCTGCTGGCGCAATTCCCCAATGCAAACTTTGCTTTGCGGGTTTCTGAGACGTGCCGCAACGCATCCTGCCACTCATCCTGCCACTCATGTCGGACGTCGGAGACTTGGCTTGCAAAATTCACGCTGGCGGACAGGCGGGCACACGTGCGCTTTCGCAGCGATCATGCAAATCGAAAGAAGGTTGGCGCCGCAGTTTCAGTCGATCGCGAGAGCGGCCCATTGCATGTCCTCTGCAAGTCGACCCGACCCCCCTTGGCCCATGGCAGGGCTCATGCCTCCTGTCACCACCTTTCAAACTCTAACCATCTGTCCTAGTGCGGGAACGGACCAGTGCTGCCTCTGCTGAAGCCCAGCAGCGCTCCGTTAATAAGGCCGGCATGTCTCATTGTCAAGTCTGCAGCCCCGCATTGCATCAACACATTGTTTACAGAGGCCGAGTGTTGCAAGGCGAAAAGCAGCCCTGGCCATGTGCGAGTAGCCAGAGCTAGCATCCAGCATCCACACAGCGGAGCCTCGCCGTCGTCACTGATTAGCACCATGTTGCTTCCCCAATCCAGGACATCCACGTCAAACCCTCCTTGTCTGAAATGAAAATACCATGATAAGCTCCATCTGTGCTCGCCATCGGAATTCCGAGTCTCCATAATCCCGCTAACCGGTAGTGCCACATCAACCAGTGGCTTCTGTGTCTTCTCATCGTCTCCTTTGCAGCCACAAATGCTGGCTAGCTAGTCTCCGTTATTGGCATAACGGAACAACTTTGGACGCCTGTTGTCTAATAGATCCATTAATCCCACCCTTGCGCGATGCTTTAGGAAAATCTAGATATTTCTTCCATCTTCTAATCCCCTCCCCCACTCACGCACGTTGCTAGCCACCGGAGCTGCTCTCCGGCTGAAGTCAATTGATTCTTGAAACATAAGGAACCGCCAAGCGTATCTTCCTTGCCATTCTCATGCCTCTTCGTTTATTTCGACGATCGCATGAAGCTCGCCTCATTCTTCTATCCCCACACTCAATTGCACTGCGGATCCCAGCCCGTCGACTTGTCTCCGTCAGGCCATCCATGAGACATTCGTGCCAACGTGGTCTCACTGTTGTCACTGACGTAGAGCTGCTAATTTGAATTGGTAGTGGCCAATTTTGCCGCAACCCTGTTTTGTGGTGGAAAAGGCGCACGCCAACGAACGAGCCACCAGCGCCACACGTTATTGTTACTCAAATCCAGTCCCAACCACCATATTCCAGAAAGGATCAGATACTCGGTACTTAATCTTATACGAGGGCCGGTTCCCCAAAGTGAATGGACGCGTGTAAATAATCATCTTCGTGTATTCTTTGGGGCTGTGAATTTGATGAGTACATGTAACAGGTCAGCCAATCAAGACTCCACAGCTACGAGCAACTCAACCCAAAACCTTCCAAGGTCTTCATCCATCCTTAAACAGTAAACCCAGTCTGGACAAGACAATGGCCAAGCGACAATCCCGTCCACGTACGCAATCCCCAAGATCTCCCCCCGCCCCATATACAATAATACACAGCCTCGCCCAATGCCCAGTGCCCAGCAGCGCCGCTACTCCGCTCCCAATTTCGCGACTCTGCACAGGATTCGACTACCAACGTGATGCCCAGCCATCATGATGCGACAAGCCCCAAGTCGCTGGGCCCTAATGTGTGTATCGGCTCGATTACTCGAAACATTACACCGTCTTCGCATTTTTGAGCAATTGATGCTCCGCCCTTGGCTTGTCTGTGGCCTGGACGAAAACTCTCGGGGTCCGCGCACTCGTTCGGCGAACCGGGCGTCCGCTCTCCGTTCACGCGTCAGGGGTTCGGCGACCACCTGGAAACTCCATGGATTTGTTTCCGAGACGTCCAAGTATCAGCCCTATGGGTTTCCTTAGACCGTTGAATCCCCACATGGCTTCTGCAAACTGACTGCCTCAAGGGATTCCATCATCAACGTGGCTGCCTTGGCCTACACTGGTATACCGGTAGATGGCTTCGCATAAATTTATGGAAAGAAGGATTCAGGAGAAGCGAAATAACTACCGCCCTGGTACCAGTTTCATTCAGACAATGCGGAAACACCTTGCGACAAGAAAGAAACGGCTGGTGCAATCTCCATGGTTCAAATAGCACCCTGCTGTATGTACATACACTGTGTGACGCAAAGGTAAACTGAAAAAATGAAAAGTTGAGAATTCTTCCAAATCGTATCACTAAGCCAGTACAAGTTCCAAGACAACAGTTCATCATCCCTCGCTCGAATGTGCCTTACTAATAAGTACATCTCCACCCCCTCCCCATTATACCGGTAATAAGTTTCCCCAACGCAAAGCTGCAGCATGCTCCTGTATTACACATCATTCCCCTCTCCATCTATTACGGAAAAGTCAGCCTACTTGAACCACACCCTCTCACAAGCTAGCCACTCTTACAAACGCCTCGGATCTGGTCTCCATCAATTCTTCAGCAAGTCCACTCCCCCCTGGCATCTCGGATTTAATCAATCGCATCACAAAACCTCGATAATAATCTCAATACGGAGAACTCGATCAATAATCACGATCCATCTCCTCAAGTTCCCCCGACTATCCTGGACTTGAGTCATGGATCTTGTTTACTAGGGCGCGATTCGGATTTCAAAGCTGCTCGGCACGTTATCTCAAATTAGCCAGCCTTGCTGACGCCTTTCCATTCGCGACAAATTTGCATTTTGCACTTGCAAATTTAGATTCCGCACATGGAATTTTGACTCATGGCTTCTTTGACGAATTGGTGATCTATCATCACATATTTGTGATGAAATCGACTCAACTATCCATGCCCGCGTCAGGCGCCCACATTCTCTCCTTCCCGCGCCCTTCGTTCTCGGACAAGTTTTGCGCAAGAAACCGGATTGATCTCTTTCTGTTGATAATATCAATTTCCTTTCCTTTCTTTTTTCTTCTCACCCCCTCAATCATATTCAATAATTACGCAGCGAAAAGGACCCAAGGCTACAAGATTGATGAGGAGATTCCGCACTTTTGAACATGCATGTCTTGTTCAAGTATTTTTGCGGGTCGGTGTTGGTCACACCATGCCTCTTATCGATCATCTGCGCGAATAACCTCAACATTTCGCTCATTTCTCGGACAAGTGTATGTGCTACGAATGGAGATAGAGAGGTTGCGCGTTGAATATCCGATATCACGCGTCATAGTCTTGATTGCGTGAATTGAAGTTTGAATATTACAAAGCTCTCTACACGTCTTGCAGTTCTCCCGGACGAATAATTCTTCCTCCATCTTGCAAACCTTGCAATTAGGTGCCCCTTTCCTGTATCCATTATCCGCATCGATATTGTTTGTTTCATATTCTCCGTCTCTGTTATTCGCTTGTGTGCGCCAACGCCTCACATAAGCCGCATAACGCACGGCATTTTTTTTTGATACCTGCGCCGCCTGCTATACATTGTTATTTCATATGTCCTTTTCCATCTACTACAACAGCTCTTGCTGCTGCTGCTTTCCAATGTATAGAGGTAAATCGACATCACGCATCCTAGGAAGTCACATCTCACATCATCTCACTGCGGTCGTGAATCGTGCCACATGCATTCGGAACGCAGACTCCATACGGCCGCCTCCACGTCACACGGCGTAGCCTGTTATGCCGGTAAATAACGTACTACGCCCCCCCACGGAAACGGCGCCCTTCTTTCATGTCGCCTATCATAGTCTCCTATTTGGGACTAAAGTACCCAACATAGGCATGAGTATAGGGTTTCCTCTCTGTATCGTGCGATGCTGTTAGATGTGTTTCGATACCCAGGCCACAGTGCCCCTCGAGAGACGGCGTGTTCGCGGCACGGAGAAATACTGGTAGCTGAAGGTGGCTAAGACGCCTATTTATGTTTTGTACTACGAAAAGGGCGTAGAGAGTTGGGATCGGGCGTGGTGGCTGCATCTGGAGTGTAGTTGGGAGAATTGTTGAGGCTGATATGCTGTGTCCTCACAGTAACCACATGCCCATTACAGACGATGAATGCTTGTACACCTACGTTACTACTACCTTGCAGACGCAGCTACTTCTTGTTCTGGATAACAAGTATGCATCCTCAATGTATAGTCTCTTGCTTAGGTCAGCACCCCTGAACACACCAATGTCTTTCTCTAGAAAAGATAAATCTCACATTTTCCGCCTTATCATCCATCGCTCACCCCGTTGCAGGAAGCCACAGAGGGCGCCCAAACTGGTAAATATTCAAATCCGATTCCGTACTTATACTAATATATGCTCAGCCGCCACAAGATCCGTCAGCACGCTAATCCATCAAAGTCTCCGGGACCTAGTCCCATGCGTCATTCGCTTGCCATTTAACCTCATTTCCCCCATCCGCTCAATGCAAAATATCAGCATCAGCACTTGTACACAGACTACCGGTACACAGTAATGGAGCAAATGGTGCATGGCGCGTGGCGCGAGAGATACAAAACCTCCAAAATATGATCTGGAAGCATGCCGAATGGGGACTCAACCCGCGAGCCCTGTCTATTTGGGACAAGAGCTGAGACGGGCTAGCGTAATACGCATCACGTCTTCATCACGCTACACTACGCTGTTTAATTATGACATTCAAGACACAATCAATCGGCATTGACACAGCAGGCGCAGTGAGCCAGAAAAAAAAAGGAAAGAAAAAATGTCCGTTCGATTGAAATGCCCACTTCGCCAAAGCAGCATCCCGCAGTCGTGCACCTCGAATAATTTCAACATGTCTCCACCTAGCACCAGCCACGGATCCCACCATTGCCCCGGCCTAGTAAGCTGACACCAACGCGCCCACAAATAACCCCGTACACTCCTCCTCGCTTGTACTTTACGTACTGTACGTGCGTAGTGTACTATACTGTACTGTCCGGTACGGTACCTAAGCACCCCCTCAGGAATGGCGCACTTTGTTGGCACCAGCCAGAGGGGACAAGGAGTTGCCGCCAAAGCGGGCTTGGAATTTCAAGGCATCCGACAGCACGGTTCGTGTGGAGATAGCAACGCTAAGAGTGTTGTCTGATCTTTTGGGATTCGAGATCCTTGGTTCGGGAGACAATGTCTTGGATATTTGAGAGGGGAAAAAAAAATTATTGGGAACTAACTACATGGACATGAGCCCCGATCTTGAAAGCAAGGTATATATTGTTTTTTTTTTTTTAAAAAAAACCATGTATTCCTGCATAGATCCTCTTCTAGCGCTTGGGGCTTCTTCTAGCACGCTCCCAAGTTAACCTGTTTCTCGTGTCTCTTGCATTTGCACGCACTTATCAAATTCAGCATTTTTTTTATAGTGGCTATTCAATCGAACTTGTACGAAATAATACTAATGTCTACTCTTGCTTGGATATTTTTTAGACTAGGCGGGAAGGCTGTAGCATCATACATGTATAATCTGTGTATGCCGTGTGGTAACTATATTCAACATATAAATTCATACTCTAACGCCCCTTCAGTCTCTAAATGAGCAGAGCACTCTTTATCTGAGCCACAATTAGACGTCTTTCTCTATCCTACCCTTTCTCCCTGTCTCCCTCGCCCCCTTCGAAGGCGGGCTTCATATTGGCTAAAGAGAAAAATTGAAGTTGAAAATTTCACCAAGTTGCTGCATTGAGATGAGCAGTTGACCCGAGGATTAATGCAGGCAGCTCTCGTCTGAGCGTGTTACAGACATACTTTGACAGTTGATAATTGATGAGGGGTGTTTATATTTGGTAGATGTCCATGTCAATATCTCTACCACTCTTTATGAATCCCCCTCAGTTTTTGCCATACCGATAAGTGTGAATATAGAGCATTTTTTAAGCAGATTGCCCAAGTGGATAGCTACACCAAAAACGACTGAGTGATTGTTGGTGGGTGTGTATGTCCTCATGTACGAGCCGCCTCAACAATACAATAGGAAATGTATACATTTACAGAAGTTTGTTGGAATTTCTCAAGCGCCAAGTTTCCGCTGTGGAATTTCTTGACCAATTGGGCATTGTTGGGAGATTCAAGGAACAGGATTTCTTTCCTACGAGGGCAGATCACCAAAAAACCAAGTATGCTTGTGCTCAAAGTGGTTACACATGCCCGTTAGAATACGAGTTGTCCCAACAATCAAACCAGCTCAACCAGTTGGAATCTAGTAGAGAATTAAAAGCACACCGTTTAATTCCTGGGAGTACACACTTGTACTCCTGAAGGCAAAACTTAATCTGGTTGAATAATATCCCTGAAGGCATATAGGAGTGGTTGGAAAAAAGGAATCATCTTGTGATTTAGAATCGTGTAGAGGATCAATGGAATAGTATTTTTTTTCTTACAATACAGACATGCACCCTCAGGTCTGCTGCGGTACGAAGTGAAATTGATATGCAGACGCCAATAAACCATACCGAGCATGAACCATTTGCTCCTCACGTTGGCACATTATTCAAATCCCCCCTGGTTCAACTCGGATGCATAGAAACTTCGTCTGAAAGTTCGTTCTCCCAGCATGAGCGCCCCCATTCACTCACCAACACTCTCCGCTTATATCCTTGTTGCCGTAATCAAGAACAAGGTTCAGAGATATGGGAGAGGAACGAAATCGACGTTGTATTACCCGAGTACTTTGGGTGAATTGGTCCAATTGGCCGAGGTCTCCTCGAGAATGTGAGGCAAAATTTGATGATATGACGCGTGGCAGTATTCTATATCGATGGTGGAGATTGAATAGTTGTATATGCACCAAGATGCAAGATCTCGATTACCTACCCTCGATCGAGATTCGACGGAAGACTGAAACAATTCCTTGTGTCAAGGTCAAATATGAGGCGTTGATTAGAATGAAAGCCCAAGACATGGAAAACCTGACTGGCAAGTGCAGAAGATGCCATGGTAAGAGAGTTTGGAACGTTGGGCGACGGAACAAACAGATACCGGAAAGAATGTTCTAATGTTCTGAAACACAAACGCATAACATTTCGTGGGTAGTAGCTGTTTTATGACCTGCATGGGAGACCTGTGTTGTCAAGCACCTTGAGATACACACTCTAGTTTAATGAGTGTAATCTGATATTCTGTTTGATGTGCCACAGACGATGGAATTGCAGACATGCTTTGCGGGTACAGATTGATATGTCCTGCAATCTTGAGGATTTCAGAGAGGAGAATTTCCGCATCAGACACTTTTTGCGGTTTGTTTGAATCGTGAATCATGCAGCGTTTGGAAGCCTCAAAGCGTTTCACGTGCCTCAGCGTGGCCGCCTCATGTGCGAGGAGATAAAGTGCATGGTCCATGCCAACGTTCATATCGTAGTGGAGAGCCTGGGGGGGGAGTACGTGTCCATGTATCCATTCACCTGTCCTATCCAAAGGAGATGTCGTGTAACCCAACGCCTGTATCAGTTGCGAAATGCGCTTGTTTGTGAATGCCGATCGGCCCCCTGTTTGCAAGTCCTGTTTGATGTACGGCTGATGTGACTTTAGTCTTCTTCCCGTTTCTGTGAGCAATATTTCCACCGCCTTTCGTCCCTCTCAAGCCGTTTGGCTATCTCACCCCAGCTCTTTCACAAGCAAGCGCCACCGATTGTTTCTTGTAAATGGTTTCTTGAGTTTCGATTCCACATGGCTACTGTTTGGGCGGTCGCTTTTGCCAGGTGAGCTCCTTGAATTGGGTCTTGACTTCGTCTTTGAAGTGATCGAGGGCGGACGGCCCGGTTCCTGCCGCATGCAATCAGCAGCTATCCAAAATACACGCCCGTCTTCACCCAAGTCGCAGCGAGGCCTGTCCTGTAGCGTGACCTACTCTGCAATCCATTCTCTGGCTCCAATGGCTCGAGTTTATTCACTTTGCGGTAGGCCTTGTGGACAACGCGGTTAAATGCAGGGCTGCGAATCAGCTATGGCGGAGGCGTCAGCGGTTTCGGGCGTGGAGAGAGGCATTTCCATGCTGTATTGGCGTACCTTTGCAACTGCCCAAGCCTGGAATGAGGTCAGTTTGATCTTCACAGGAAACGGCTTGGCGCTGGGACTCGTACCTCGAAGAGCGCAAACCATGGTGCCCTCATACTGGAAGGGCATTGGCGGGGGCTCTGCCACGCAATGAAGGCGGAGACCAGGCGCGGTGATGGCGATGGGTGTGGATGGTGGTGGTGGTGTGGAGAGAGGGTGACGGAGTGATGGCGCAACGCAGCCAAGACGCCGACCCAATGCAAGCGCTGTTTGGCCCGTGATCGCACTCGAGTCTAAATAGTCGAAGCTGCAACAACACAGCGCCATTGACTTGCGTCTTCCCTTCACACCGCCCGGCCCGCCTCGCCCTATGCATATATTTCTCCCACATTGTCTGACCTCCCTCTTGCTTGCCCCACAAACCGCTTCCCTTGTTCCTCAGCCCTGCCAAGCGCCTCTGCTTCCAGAAGAACGCGCATCGGCCGCCCTACGATCTCTCCTGCAATCTCGAGCCCCCGCCATTACCGGTATACGCTTTGCAGCCCCTCACCTGCACGGCAGCAGTCTGTTCATTGCGGCGAACCCGGTTCCTGGAGGGCCGCAGAGTCGCTGGTAGCTGCGTCCAGAGGCACCTAAAGCAGTGCTACACAGTATAGCGCATTGAGGGCCCTTGCTGCCAACCACCCCCAGGCTCCTCGAGCAAGCCTGCAAGCCTGCAAGCCAGCCTCGCAGCCACCAAACGGTTTCACGGCTGTCGACAACCTCAAACAGCAGTTCCGCCGCACTCGCTGGGCATTCCGGCTGCTAATAATAATCTGTACATACTGTCGTCTGCGGGCCTATATAATTGACATCGCCTCCAAGCGCCTCTGCCTCCGCCAGACGTTGATGCTACAGCCTATCATCCCTCCTGCCTGAACGCCACCCTCGTATCCGCGCCCAAGACCGTCACCATTTCGTCCTCGAACTTTGTCGTTCCTCCGCTCCCAGGCCTGACTAGTGCACCCGACGCGAACAGAACAGTCTTCAAGCTGCATAAACTCCGCGCTCTGCGGCGGAAGGCCAAACTCATGGGCGGCGTCAAGTCCGACCTAGACAGCATGTCCTCGGCGCCGCTTGCTGTCCCGGCCTCGCCAGCCTCATCGAAGCGCTCGCGCAGCAGAGACAGCACCCGGTCTGCCGCCACGTCCTTCACCAACACTCCCTCCGCGAACACGCCCGTCCTAACCCCGTCCGCGAGTGCCCCGTGCCTCGTTATACCGTCGCCATCCCAAACACCGTCCATAGTTGAGCCGTCGCCGGACCCCACGCCATACCCCGCATTCCTGCGGTTGAACAAAGCAGGCAGGTAGAATCGGCCCTCAACTGCAGCGAGGAAGAATTGGCTAACTGGAGATGTAGAAATACACGCAAAGTTCGCGGACTTTGAGTGGGAGCAACGAAGGCGTCTACTGCATAGTGTGCAGGAGAATGAGCCGGAACAGCCCTCACAATGGGCCAAATGCAGTGGGGACGAAGTGGCGAACCGCAACCGCTACGCCAACGTTGACCCATACCACACCAACCGAGTGAAGCTCAAGGTGCCTGAGGGCCACAGCGACTACATCAACGCCTCGCCGATTGTGCTAGAATCTACCAAGTCAAAGACAGTCACTACATTCATAGCTACTCAGGCATGTTTCTCTTACACTATCGCAAGTTCACTTCTAATCTGTGGCATTGTAGGGCCCGAAGCACGACTCGTACTCCCACATCTGGCGCATGATCTGGCACGAGAACACCTCCCCAGCCGTCGTTATCATGCTCACACAAACCCACGAGGGAGGTCGGGAGAAATGCTTTCCATACTACCCACGATCACCAACAGCCGGGGACTTGAAGATCAACGAACATGATGAGTTTGAAGATGGCCTCGTGCACAACATAAAGCTCGTGTCTCTGGAGAACAACGACGAGACAAGAGCACAAATTAGAGAGCTGGACATGACCTGCGAGGAGGGAAGCGAGACCAAAAAAGTGTGGCATCTCCTTTTTGGTGGGTGGCCCGATTTTCTCGTTCCCGAGGGTGCGGACCGAGAGGCCCTGCTCAAGCTCATCGAGATGTCAAGAAAGAAGAACTCTGACAACTCAAAAAATCCCCGTATCGTGCACTGCAGCGCGGGCGTTGGCCGCAGTGGCACCTTCATCGCGTTAGATTGGTTACTGCAAGAGCTAGATGAAGGCAGTCTGGATGATCTAGGGGACGATGATGATCCAATTGCCGCCGTTGTTTGGAAGTTACGAGAGCAGCGCATGATGATGGTGCAGGGCGAGGCCCAGTTCGTTTTCCTGTACAATGTGATCCGCGAACAGTGGTGTGAGCGGTGGGCCAAACTTAATCCGATTGAAGCCGAGCGGCTGGGCATTGGCGCGATCAGTGAGCCAAAGGCAAAGAAACTGAGACCAAGCCTATCGAGTCAAGTAAGTGAGATAGATGAAGACGAGGACATGCGGGCACAGCTCGAGGCCGAGTTAAACGACGCGCAGGTGGAGTTTGACAAAGGCAAGACATGAGCAGTTGTGTTGACATTTCGAATGCTAGGGTTGATTTAGAAGACGCGGGGCAAAGCGTGGACCTAGACCTGGTCGTCCTGCCAGACCTTGATGCCCCTCGCGGCCCCTACGCCTCTCCTCTCTTTTCTTCCCACCTGTTTGCCAATGTCCTTGTATGCACATGTTGTGTCTTGTTGGCTGTTCTCTCCTACCTCGTGGCCGAGTAGTTTGGCTGTTGTCTTGTTTCTCTTTTTCCTCAAAGATGCTGAGCGTCCTTGCATACCGCCTCGGCGTGTCTGAATGGGTTTTTGTTTCTTTGCATAATTTGCATGTGAGCCTCATGATCTAGGGTTTGGTCTGGCTGTTTGCACCGGGACGAATTGATATCCATGTACAGGCGAGGTTCATAGACCAAATATACCACTGTCGTGTTCTTGATTCGCCCCCTCCTTGAACGTGTGCGACCTTGATCTTGCAACAGAATCAGGACACTGGCTAGAAAGAGAAAAGAGGCGTGTGTGATCTGGGCGATAAGCAACTACATTTCCTCTGAACAATTCCTGCTCTGGAAGCTTACTGTGTAGTGTTTGTGCCAGTAAGTCTGTCGCTGATGTAACTGGCCAGGGGAAGTGGGTGGGTCCATGTGGCACTAGCATCTGATGTCGATAGGCGTCACGAATGCCGGGCAACTCACACCTTGCCACGGACTCGCAATTCACAGCACCTCCACCATGCTACAGTCAATGGCACAACACCCTGCACCATACGCGCCTCCGTCATAGCCACCGTCGATGACCTGCACACAATACTCCCTCGATGGACGAGACTGGGAGCGATGAGCCCAAGGCATTGGGAGCTGCCCCGGCCAGCACCCCGCCAACCTCCTCCGCTTCCATATCGACGCCCAAGCCAAACGATGGTGTTGAACAGCAGGAATTTTCCAATCCCACTATTAATATAATACAGAGTATCTCGCGCCGAACTTCCACCAGCGCCCTGTCTTTGGTATCGCGAGAGGGAACTCCCCCGCCGCTACCTCCACGCCCAAGGACGCGAAGCGTCTTCGAATCGCGACCGTCGACGTCGCACTCTATAGCCCCGGCGCGACCCAATCTTGTCTCGAAAGCGACCACGCAGCTATCGTATGCAGATACCCAGACGCACAGCAATCAGTCCCGGGACGAGGGCTCCTCCGTGTCTGGCGCATCACAACCGAAATCCTTCTTTGAGCCGAACCTTGCCATCAACACGGGTGATACAGATGACAGCGGCAGCGTGCGCAGCTTTGCGCCCATGAGCGATGCAGGCGGGGATGCCGAAAGCATACTCGGAGAAGTTACCAGCGACCCCGAAAAGTCGCTGCTGCGCTCTCTTGGACGCACCTTTGAAGACAAAGAGTCGACTAGTCTATTCTCCCCAGACCCGGAATTTGAGGAGGCATTCGCGCATGAGTTTGACGAAATTGATGACATGAAGGCGGATGGTTCAAATGAAGGTTAGGAGATCACTCTACTCTGTACATGTCTAGATAATGTGTGTGTGTGTCTGTGGATGCTGATTGCACGATGAATTCTAGAAGCTGTGATGCACCAATGGCGCTCCAAACTAAAGCATTTCCTCATCCTCTCGAGTGCTGGGAAGCCTATATACAGCCGGCACGGCGACGACCAGCTAATCACTAATTATATCGGTGTTGTGCAGACCATCATCTCGTTCTACCAATCCACCAACGATGTCTTGCGCGGCTTCACAGCGGGAGATGTGCGCTTTGTAGTTATGACGAAAGGCCCGTTGAATCTGGTAGCGATAACACGCCTCCCCGAAAGCGACGCCCAGCTCCGCGGTCAGCTCGACGCTTTGTACATGCAGATCCTATCGACCCTAACTCTCCCTAGTATGGAGAAGATGTTTGCGGCCCGCGCAAACTACGACCTACGCCGACCTCTCCAGGGCACCGAAACCCTTCTCTCGGCGCTCGCAGACGGGTTCACACGTGGCTCACCCTCGACCCTTCTCTCTGCCTTGGAGTGTCTCAAGTTGCGAAAGTCACACCGCACAGTTATCAACAACACCCTTTTGAAGACGCGCTCTGAACATCTTCTCTACGGCCTAATCGTCGCATCCGGAAAGCTGGTCTCTGTCGTTCGGCCTAAGAAACACAGCCTGCACCCCGGAGATCTGCATCTCATCTTCAACATGCTGTTCGAGGCTGGGAGTGTAAAGGCTGGGGGCGGAGAGAACTGGATCCCACTGTGTTTGCCTGGGTTCAACAACACAGGGTACTTGTACATGTATGTGAGCTTTCTGGACCTCGAGAACCCACATGAGGAGGTTAGGGAGCGGCCAACGAGTAGGGGACAGAGCGAGGGTGACGAGGTGGCGATTCTGCTGATTAGTGCGACCAAGGACGGGTTCTTCGAGTTAAGGGGAATGCGAGACGCACTGGTCGAGGTACGTTACGCCCTGCTTCTTTTCCTGTTCTGGCTTTTGCCGCTCCCGTGGCACATCGTTCCCCATGTTCGGAGACTGGAATCAACGACTTTCCGACTGGGCGGAAAGCGTCGACATGGGCAGGCAAATACCCCAGGAACTGCTCGCCGGGTCTTCTCCATGGCCAGCTTGTGGTAGTTGACGATATTGGCGAACTTGCCGGGGCTGTCAGGTTTATCTCCGATCGTCCGTCCGGTCCGTGTCATCGGTCTTTCGCCCGCCCGGAGCGCGAGATCACCAACCTCCGCCGCTACAACCCCTACGTTTGTCCTAGGGTGCATACGACACAGGGCTAGGCTATGCTAGATGCTGGATTGGCAATGGCAATCACGCGACGTAGAACACAGGGCTAATTCAATACACAGCAATTGCAGAAGAACGGGAGCATCGAGCTGATGAGAACGGCCGTCAAGCAGGGCCGACCGACGTGCACGGATATCGTGCCTGGGAGCCCTGTTCGGCATTTCTTGTACAAGAGTCGGGGAAATGTGCAGTTTGTCATGCCGAGCTTCGAGCCAGGGTTTGCACGCGGTGCGGAGAGGAGAAGGTATGTTCTCGCCTCCAGGCCTGCATATCAAATGCTCGAGGTTGCAGATTCCACGGGTGCAATAGCTGACAGAGCTCTACCAGGCTCCTGAACCTCTACAACACGCTCCACACACACATCCATGCCAAGCCTACGTCTCTCAAAATCCATCACGAGTTAGGCATGGCGCACATTGCGCTGGCGTGGGTAACTCCGCTCTTTGAACTGTACTGTGTGGCGCCGGCGACGACGAGTCGGCCTGCACTGGCCCAGGCAGCAAACAAAGTCCTCGATTGGGTTAGAAAAGAGGAGGAGAGGGTGTTTATTATTGGTGGTGCCGTGTTTTGATACGTAGGTGAGGAGAAAGAGAAGCAGAAGGAGAGGAGATACCCATATATATACATTATATACAAATGTCTTTTGATACATTTTAGGAATATATGCGTTTGAGGATTCGCCACGCACCCAGTATTACTACCAAAAACACATCAGAAGTTTCAATCATGCTACGAATGAGTGGTGTGAGTAGTTATTGGCCCATCTCACGTGCCTGGATTGGATTGGACTGCCTGGTTGGATTTCAAAGTATACATTCAAGACAAGAGACAGCAAGCCATGAATTGAATTCATCCCCATGGGCCCTAGTCGCCCGATTTTCAACTTCAATTTGCAATAACATTGCAGTCATGAAGACCTAATCCATCTATCTCTGCAAGGTTTAAATCGCCACATCTTCCCTCGAACCAAAAAACCCCCTCTCCGTCTCGTCGACAAAGACGTCATAGCTCGCTCTCTTCATCGTCTTTACCATGACTACGCTTCCTGCACTCGTGTTTCTACTGCTAGCTTGCTGCATGAGACTATTCTTCCGGGCTTCAAAACTGGCGCGCACACTGCGGAGGAAAAGGGACACCGAGGTCGACGATCTAGAGCTGCTAATACTACGGACACTTCTGGGGGTGTGGGAACCTGGATCGGGACTGCTCTCCTTCTCTCTGCTTGCTTCTCTTGTGTCCTCTTCATCTTCACCGTGACCCTCGCTGGAACGTTGGGTTGCAGTCGTCGATGCCGGAACGTCGACGTATGATTTCGAATGTGTCATTGCGTGAGAAACAGAGGTTCCGTACAGTAATACGCAATCTCTCTCTTCCATACTTCTTGCTCGTCGCTCTAGTTTTCGCGCTTGGTAATCGACATTCTCGAGCCCGGACGTCAGTCGGGGGGAGACGGGCTGAGGATAAATCGGTACGTCCATGGATGCTGCGTATCCGAAGCCGTAAAAGTAGGCCGGTGCGAGCGGTTTGGCCGTTGGCTTAGACGTGTCACTTGAAGAGGCACCGTTGGGGCTTTTTGTTTCTCTCGACAACGAGCGGAGGGTACGGTGGTATTCTTCCCGGGCAATGAGCCGGGCGTCGTGCTCTCCAAATGCGAAGTCGGGGTCCAGTGTGGGCTCGCGGGAGCTGAATCTAACTAGGGTACCAGGATGTGGTTCATTGAATTTTGGTGACAGTAAGATGGTAGAGGGTGAGTCTGGATCGTGGCAGTGACAACTGGTGTCAGGGGTTGGGGGTTTGCCAAAGAGAAAGCCAATGTCGTCTTCTTCTTCTTCTTCTCCTCCTCTCCAATGGGCCACAGCCAGCTCTCCGGTGGAGCTTTTGGAGTATGGAGGAGATTTGCCAGCTGTCTTGGAAGTTGATGTGATGTTGTTGGTCGGGCTAATTGGCGGTGTCTGTAGTGAAATCTGTGATATCAATGAAGGAGAAGACGAAATTGGTAACGTTTCTCCCTTTCTACTTCGGAATTTGAACTGAAAAGGCCTTGATCCGAAGATGTCTCTCGCAGACCGCCGATTCATCAGCGAGCTCTGCATCTTAGCCCCGTCTTGCATACTCGTCGTGGGTGAGACGGTCGATCCAATACTACTCAAGCTCGTTGTTGATGCTCTATAATTACTGTTTAAGAGCGGTGTGGAATTTCCATCTTGCCTTGATTGGGAGCCGCTTATAACAGAGCTCTGTATCTTTGGTATGAACGGGAACAGAGAATATGTGTAATTGGGTGCTGGTGTCTGTGTGGAAGCTGACGGCAATGCATCTCGAGTCCTGTTGGCTGTGAATGCATGTGGTGGTGTTGATGTCAAGTGTTTGGTCGTGGGCATGGGCGTGGACATAGTTCCTCGCGATTAAAGAGTAGGTGTCGAGGGGTTCTTAGCAATCAATCTTGTTGTTACTAAAGAATTGGATTATAGAGATGCCGATATAGAATGAAGTAGTGTGTCCACGTGTATCTGATGTTATTGTGAAAAACAAGTTTGAATTCCGAAGAGGCAAGGTGAAAGCATGAGGTGAAGTGAAGATCCAAAAAAAACTCAAAAGCACTCTCCTAAAGATATAGCAATATAAGTCGACGATGACAGAGGTGAAGGAGGGTGTTCGATTTCTATATAATGTGTTCAAAACACCACAGTCCAGACTCACGATTCAGACCCCACCACACCCACACATCATGTATATCAAATATACAGATAGAATCAGTACCGAGGCACTGTCACAACGTGCCTGACAACCTCATCAAGCCGCCGATCTAGCCCCTTCAACCCAACAACCTCACCCTATCATACGTAGGTCTCGATCTCCCAAACCAACTCCGAAAGTACCGCATATATGAATAGCAGACACACATCAGCCAGACATACTATTAGGCCTAAGCGCTATCCGACGAACGATTCTGTGGTTGATTACGGCACTCGCCACGACCCGCCCGCTGCGGGTCCTTATGTTACGATTGTTGAGGTTGTGATTTGCTCGTGGTATTTGCCCAATTCTCCATTCGTACTAGTGTACTCTAATGGGTATTTTTGAACAGCGGGTGTGAGTATTTGGTATTAGCAGTGCCGTGGGATGGGAAGCGAGGGTACCGCGTTGAAGGGATGTGGCTGTGGATCGGGGGCACTACGGAAGGGGAACGTACGGTAGACGCGGATCTAATGATTGGTTCGCAATATAGCTAGAGGCATCATCGAGGAAGACATTGAGTCTAACTAGATGAATGCCGGTCTTTTGGGGGGCTTCCAAAGTTGTTATATCCGTACTTGGGGCACCTAGTCATGCAGCATTCGACGGGAACCTGTAGCTAGAGCTGTTCCAGACATGTCTATTCTGGCACTTGGGAATAAATATGAGCCCCTCTAGACGCCTCTCCCGCTATCTAGTCAGAAGCTAATATTCAGTCTAGCTAAGTAGCTCGTCGTGGCTTCCCATAGGCTGGGTTTGCTTCGCTTCAAGGTTCTTTCAATAGTCTAAGTTTAGCTCTAGATCGTTGTCAAACACTGGAACTGTGCATTATAGAGACTTGGGATAAAAAATTGATCTAAAGCTGTAATCTGGGCCGAGACAAAGATTGGTGAAACTGCAAAGAGGGTACATCATTTGTCGGTAACACCATTGCAGGTAAGTCTCATATCGCAAGTCGTCGCTTAACCTTAGTAGAGAGCAAAAAAATATCTAGTTCACTTTGCCGACAGCTCCGGGTCCTTTCTACAACCTTTCTGTGTTAGGACTATGGTCATACATAGTACATATAAAGAGAAAAAACGAAAGGGGAAATTGACTGGGAATTTGTGTAGTGTAATGGGAAGATAAATAAACCATTATCGTAAATATGTGCAGGATATTGGTGACGCCGAAATCGGCTCTCATCGTCGCAGATGTCAAACATCCACTCTTCGTCGTCATCATTCTAGATTTTCCTTAATCTTATGATGGTGTACAATCTTGTCTAGGTTCGTATTCTCTTCATACCCTCTGTCCATTCTCTAGTTCTCTCTACATCCCTGCACCAAGCTCCTTAGAAACTTCGTAATCACAATATCTCAATCTTGTTATACCAAAAATAGTCAGAACTGCTTCCCTTCTCCGGATATACTTTGGAGAAGAAGCCGGGTGGAATATAGAAAACACCTCCCTATCCGAAAGGATCGAGGAGGTAGCTAACATGGCACATCATGAACTTCTTATTGATATCGTTGTGAACTTTTGGAACTGGTGGTATATGCCGAGGGGTGCTCGCAGGAAGGGGAGGTCCATGGCCATGAGATGGAAGCTTGGCTTCACAATCTGTCGGTGTTAGGATGAAAATATGATTTGACTCAAGGGAGAGCTCTGATCCTTTGGCGTATAAACCAAGCTGGCCATAGAAAAAGATCAAAATAGTTCGATCAACCACTCCCGGATTTGCCAAGATTGTTAGTACCAACCGGCATAGTTCAACAATGAATTATATTTCATAGCAGTGACTAATGAGTGAGGATATAAGTGCTTTTCGCAACTACCCATGGTGCCAAAATAACGCGTCTCCCAATTGCTGGTTTTAGTTCCAGATTCATCAAAGTCTTAAATACCCAAATCACCTAACCCCATTTTGAAGATTAAAGTGCCAGATTGCTGTAAATTTCCGCAGGCAGATGAACGCCAGATCCCATTGCAGTTGGTGATATTTTGGTGCAGTAATGTGTCCACGTTGTAGGTTTCTGGCTAGAGTTCAGAGTTCAGAGTTCAAGGAATTTTAACCAAGACAAAGTTTTCCTGTCGTATGCTTCCAAGGCTGGCTGCCCATCATGACCCAATGTACCAAAGTTCCACGCCCAAAACTTCGAATTTCGTGCCTTCGTCGCTAAGCGGTTCGTTTCCAAACGTCGGACAGGGGCTAGATATTCCGTTTTCTAGATTATCATCAAGCCAAAGTCCGTAATGACCATCCCTATCAAGCATTAGCAGGTGTACTAATATCCTGTGTGATAGTTTCAACTCACCCGCTGCCTACACTTAGAAACCCTTGTTCACAAAAGATCATGTAATCGTTCACACCACTGTACGGGAATGCTTTGAACCGTATCCTCTCTGGTGTGCTTGTGCCACTTCGACTCCCTCCTCCTGGTGAAGGTGGGCTTAATGTGCTAGATTTGTGTGCCGCAACTGTAGTCATTCGTTGCGCATTCGTCGTGTCAGCGCTAGGTGGGGGTGGGAGAGAAGCCATGTCTGGCATAGAAGGCAGGACATGTGCACGCCAGAGGAAGCATTCGCCGTTCCCAAAGAAGTGTGAGGATGGATGAGGGGCTTCGGAGAGGTATGCGCCAAATACCTGTTCAAAGCATCATTAGCATCTCCCATTAAGAGCCAGTAAGGATGGAAAGCATGTACTCCGCCATTCCCATCCTGTACAACCAGTACAAAACCCCCTCTCTTCCCTCTATAATCTTCGCTCTTCTGATACAATGTGCCTAGGCTGACCCCATCCTGGCCCAAGCTATACGCCAGGTTCCACTCATCCACAAGCTGCAACCTTGGCGGGACTAAGAGCCTAATTTCTTCGGCCAATGCCTTGCTCAATAACCTCCCCGATTGTGTCGTACTCCTTTTGTATCCGTTGAGTGAAAGCGGTGTAAGGGGTGGTGGTTGAAAGGGCGAGAGTTTCCGCCTCGGAGGGGTGAACACGTTGTCCATATCTGAATCTACAGAGGCTGCACTGGTATAACTTTGGCTTAGGCTATTCTTGCCAGAATTTGCGTTTTTGGTGTTATTCGGTTCGTAGGAGAGGCGACGGAGGAGTCCTGTGACTGCATACGAGACGGGGTACGTGAAGTATGAGGAGGAGCGTGAGGTTGGGAGAGAGGATTGCGAGGCTGATGGGCTCGGCATGAGGGAGGTAGACCTGCAGCGTGGATTTGGTGTATAGGTGGTGATCTGGAGTCGTTTACTGGCGGGGATTGCTGAAGGTTTCGGGGATCGATTGTGAGTGACGTTGTTCAGTGGGCTGACATGGTGTAAAATGACGGTTTCCGCCAAGAACTGCTGGAATGCTGGACAAGAAGTTCCAGACCAAGGATTCTCGAAGGATTTTGTTCAAGTATTCGGGAGCCAGAGAAGAATGCTGGTTTTGTACATCTTTCTTTTGCTCAGGTTCACGTCGCATGCCACCTCTTGGAAACCGGTGCGCCACAGGGTCTTAGCGCCTCCTCCCAAAGCTTGTTTGCCGCTAGCAAGGGCTGAGTGGCCACCACATTCAATAGCATCATAGGGAATAGGCAGCATAAAATCTGAAGATGTGTAAAGTGTTACATGGATTTATAGTGAATTCATATATTCTGCATAGAGAAAGGCTGATGGTGATCCATTATAAGCACTCGATTGGTAATGTATAGTCTCTCCCTCGACATGCAATCGATTCATCTTAAGACAAACTTTCGTTAGGGTCCACCTTTGGGTGAACCTTTCATAGCAACCCATCGTTGATCCGGTGACTTGTTGATTGTGTTTGCGTCCTATTGTATACCCTGGCCGTTGTCGCCTGCCCCAATCTCCTCGGATGATTCATCTTTCTCTGCTTCATCTCTAGCAGCAGAGCTTTCAGGATCATGTTGTGATTCCTCTTCAACTTCACTCTTCAACACTCCTCCCTTGCGCCTTGGAATGACCTCCATAAAAGCTTTACCCCAGTCACCACACTCCAACCATTTTATCATGATCTCTATAACGTGATTCGTCGCCAGTACTTGCCGACTCTTCATCTGTAAGAACTCGCCAATCGGCAGCTTGGCTGTTTTGATGCCTCTGTCCATGGCTCGTTTGTAGCAGATTCCCTTGTGCCGATTCTTATCGACGAGGCCGCCAATGATGTATGTACTGTTCGGCTTAAGCCTCTCAAGAGTTACATCGCTCTCAGCAGAAAGGTACACAACTTCGCCTTCCTCGTTCTCGTTCTTGTTCTCGTTGGAGTCCTGTCCTTGGGCAAGAGCACCCAAGATAACCCCTCCCCCCTGTCCCTTCATCCATCCCTTTGCCTTGTCTGCCACATAAACAAAGTCCTCAGAAAAGAATTGAAAATTCTTCCAAGAGGTGTACTGCTTGGCTAAAATCCCGTCGAACCTCTCTTGCAGCTTGCCCCCAAAGGATGATAAAGCCATATGAACGTGGAAAGGGGACTTTCGGTTATCTGAGTAGGACCGTGTAATTTGAACACCGAGAGATTTAAGTTCTGAATCAAACATCAAATCGTCAAAGTCGCAGTCGAATAGAAAAGTAATTGGTAGCTGTGTGCCTTCCGGATACTTTGGGGGCTTAGGGGCGCGCATCTTCGGTCCATCAGCGCCTTCTTCGGTCCCACCATTCTCTTCAGCATGCGTCTTCTCCCACTCTTCTCGTTTCCGCTCCCTTTTGGATTTGAGTTTCTCTCGTCGTTTGACTTTGCGATCCTCACGTCCAGCTTCCCATTTCTCGAGGCGTCTTTGCTTTTTTAACTGATTTTTGGAAAGTTTGAGTACAGCATCTCCGCCTCCGGAGTTCTCCTCCAATGCGTCATCGTTCTGTTCAGAATCATTTGCGGCGGGTGACTGCCCGTCGACCTGCGATGATTTTCCTTCAGTTTCCCGAATGACACTGGTCGGCGGATCTGCATACGAAAGAGCTTCATCACCCTCTGGACCATGCCCCAATTTTCGAATTTTCGAAGGTCTTTCCTCTGATTCCATCTCGATGTTGCCTATTGAAGTTTGTTGAAGTGAAGTACAGAGCATTTGAACTTCAAAATTGAGCCGCTGACTAATTTAGCGTGCCAAGCAAATACCCCAGCTCGAGCTTCCACGATTGAACTTCAACCCACCCCATCATCACCTGGAACACCCATTGAGCCCCCCCAACACGCGCCCAACATGCCCCAGGACATGCCGCCCACGGGCGGCTACGGCCCCGTCCAATACAAGCGCAACCTCCCCGCTCGCGGCTTCCGACCCGCTATGTACATTGTCGGAACCGCCGCTATTATGACATACGGATTCTGGAGGGTCGGCCAGGGAATTAGAGAACACAAGTGCGTAGACCTCCATGTATTAGATATAATGGATCAAATGGATAGAAACTGGGGATGCTAATGGTCCACAGTGAACTTGCACGGGAGAAGATGTGGGCACGGATACACCTCATTCCCGCACTTCAGGCCGAGGAGGATCGGGATCAGGTACGGCGGTATCTGGCAGACAAGGCGAGAGAGAAGGAACTACTTGGGACGGAGACGAAAGTGTATCACAGTGACCGGTATGTGTACCTTGCGGGCATCTGCTCCCCAATCCCGTCAACAGCACGGCTAACTGTGTTAAATTAGATTTGTTCGGCCAACATTTGCGGTTACACCAGAGAATGAAACTAAATAGGTCCGCATTTAAAGAAATAGAAAATCAAACTTGTACATATAAATGCAGCGAGGCTACGCTTGCGGAGAAATTCATACGAGCATATGTCTTTTCAGAAAATCAGTGACAAGGGCAATATTGCAACTATTGTGCATTGAACGATGACGGAATTTACGTGTGCTAATCCAAGTGACTACCAAGTTATCGCATCTACAAATATCAGTGACATTGGAGATGACGCTATGACAAGGGTAGCGAACATTACCGAGAGCAGCATGTGGTGTTGTAGCATACTTCTCACTGAGGCTTTTCCCTTTTTATGTATATACTTTCCTAGCTAGAAGACCTATCAAAGCCATCAACCTTGGCTCGGGTCTATCCGCTTCTCAAACCACCCCTTACAAGGAACTAGCGCAGTCGAAACAATCATATTTACCTTCATAGATTTCCATCAACAAGAGTTATGTTTCTGGAACCGGAACCCCGAGGCACAATATCTTAGCTCCCTAAGGTTCTCTTACGTGAAAACAGTACGAAAATTATGAATTTGGCCTCAATCGCGGGAGTCCTTCAAAGCAAGATACTCGAAACCGCGGATGTCTGCTTATAGAAGACACCAGTTTTCCTAATTACAATCCTCACCAAAGCTGTGATAATGCAACCGGCCATTGGCAGATTGAGGACCTCATCGAATCAGATAAATATCTTGGCGTGAATGGGTTCTATAAAGTGATTGAAAGTACACTTATCCACTAGAACTAGTAAGCAAATAATAACGGCCGCGCGCAGATGTATATATTTTATTAATAGATCACTAGCCTCATCTACCAATTGATATACGATACACGGGTTAGATAGGAATATGTGCAAACGCAATGAAAATGCAAGACTCTCTCCCTTTCTCTCTCTTTCTCCGATGAGATCTACTCCAATCTAAGGAAAGCCTTTTGTCTAAAATCGCAAAATATATTAGACTCACACTTGATTTCACAATCCCCAAAGTGCTTCAATTGGTGGTTTCATCAGATTAAATGATCTACTCGGCACCCAGGTAGACAACAGGGCGGCCATAAATGCGAGCTTGCACGCTTCCCCAACATGACCGACTTTGAACACTAGGGTCTCTCAAACCCCTCTAACATTTCAGAGCTCATTTTAAATCCATTTTACAAGCACATTATCTAGTATCTCCCTTCTCCTGACTCCATGCCATTCACACCTCTGTAGCGCCCTGGGAACAATAAGCCAACTATACAATTCAACCCAACACTCATTCCAATGGATTACAACTCACCATAACCTCCCTCATCCCTTGGTCACAAAATGGGACTTGATCCCTATAGTAATGGTTTCTCCCCGAAATTTCCACGGCCTTCCCATTCAAAATCCCTTCGGGCACATCCCCACTCTCGCCATGTACAATTTTGCCTCCTTTATCTTTGCCTTCCACTAACATGACAACAACTTCTGCAATCTTCTCAACGGGAGTGAAGTAGTTCTCAGGAAATTGACCCCATTCTTCAACGGTCAAGAGATTCGTCTTCACTGTTCCGGGGCAAATGGCATTGACCCGGATTCCGGCGTCTTTGTGGTAGAATGGTGCAATAGAGCGCATGAATCCAATAACTGCATGTTTTGTAGCTGTATATATAGGTGAGTAATGCGAGGGATAGAAACCCCCGCATGATGCAGTGATGACGAGACTCTTGTCGATATTTGAAGAGTGTGATGACGATGATTGTCGCATATAGTGCAACGCGAGGTAACTCGTAGTAACCACACTTTTTAAGTTTATATCAACAATTGAATGTAATCCTTTCACGGGTAACCGTGGGTCTTCCTCCACCGGTCCAGTTTCGAAGAAGTTTGCGTGTTCGGCTATGCCAGCGTTGGCAAAAACGAAATCAAGGCGCTTGTTTTTTGACCATATAGTTTTGAAGATGGAGGCGAGGCTCTCTTCGGAGGTTACGTCGGATTGATGGAAGGTGGTATTGGTGAGAGTAGAGGCGGTTTGATGGCCGCGTTCGGCGTGGAGATCTAGTATGTGGATTTCCCAGCCGCCTAGGGTTGAAAGGGATGTTGCTACGGCTAGTCCCATACCGGATGCTGTTCGTAAGTTAGAGATTGGTGAACCGTGATAGGAAGTGCGGAAATGAAATTGGGAAATAGGAGGTGGCAGTAAAGAAGCTTCGGTTTGGGGACAGGGATCAATGGTAAGGGGATACAGGGACGACAATAATAATAAAAAATATAGATGGATAGCTCAAATAAATCTTTGATAAATGTTCCACAATTAAAGCCTTGTTGTCCTTTTCTCTTCGAGTAAACCTTTGAAGCAAATTGCACAGGTAGTATGCAACAAGTATAGTGAGTGGAGAAAGAACAGAATTTGAAATTTGCGTCGTACACTTTCCACCGCTTCACGATTTACATATAGATATGGGTGTGATTTTAGCTATTGTAGTATAACATATTTCTCGTCCTCGATTAACGTGAAACGGGAGAGAGCAAGACTAATTAGGAATGATACTGAAATGCGAATAAAACATGCAAATAATAATATTTATTCTTTTCAAAACACTTACCTCCACCAGTTATAAGGGCGACTTTATTGGGCGACATTATGAATCTATAGCGATAAAACTGAACTCTCTAAAATAGATATTGGGATAGCCACAAGTGACTGAAACGGATGACCACTGGGAAGACCAAGATAAATAAAATGGAAATTTTGGGATAGATGCCGGTATAGCAATTCAATTCAAATACACGTTTATATAGCAATCCCGATTCTCTAGATTCGCTTCGAAAAGTATAGTCCAGGGAAAAGTCTCCCCGCAATATCTCCACATTTGGAATCGGAAAAACAGAACCGCATCGTGCCGGGAGTGCGACAGCCTGATCTTATTAATTCAACGAGAGGAAAGAAATTGTGTCTTCTACATTCAATATTGATCTAATACTCTAATCAGCGCTAGTAGATCAATTCATAGCGCGAATGGCACGTTGGTGTAACAGGGGAAAGGCACGTGATTTGCCACGAAATAGGATGAGCTGGTGAAAGGCCAGCACACACGAAATTACGAAGCCAGACACACTTGTAGGATGAATCATTGATTCCATATAATGAAAAGGAGATTATCTGTGACATGGACTAACCACTTTCTCAATAGTAGAGCCCGAAAGTTACCCTACCGGGTTCCAGTCGGGTTGTTCACCGCGTTTGGAGATGAATATAGAGGGCCTGAGAAGGCCGGAATTGGGCCAATTCCCAAATACGAGACCCGCAAAAACCATGGGATCAACTGGAGGGTGTGAGACAGAATTAGAACTTCGGTCTCCGCATCAAAGGAATCATCGCGATGTTCACCTACACTAAAACTGTGCGAAAGAAAGGGGTATTATTCGGTCACCGCGTTGAGAAGATCAATATTTACATGGATTGCATCGGAATTGCCGACATCCGCAAGGCAACCCTCCAAGATTGGTCTTTTCGAGCTCTATTCCATACACTTGTTAGTGTGTTTGAGGTATTGCGATTGCCCTGCTGCACGTCTCGCCTTGCAATCAAGCAAGTTTTTACCAAAAATTGTGTGCCTTGCATTCCTGTGCGTTTCTATTCAGGAACCACTTACTGCTCACTCGTGTGGTGTTTAGTTCTTGGGTAAAATGACAATAACCAGGTCAATCATAATTTTTTTCGTTGTTCTATGGTCTGAAAGTGTGGTGCAGAACTATATAATTACTAACATATTTTGTGAGCTTATTGGGGTATAAAAGTCTTCCAAAGATAGGACTCTTGTAACTATTTAGTTTGGACACAGAACTACAGGTGATTCTCACCAACTACTTTGGGCAATGGCCAAGAATTTGGTATATTTAGTGGGACAAGAACTGCCGAGTCAGGCAGAGGGCAAACCATTGACAATATACAGGGTTTGCACAGTGAGCATTCTGTGAAGCTCATGCAGGGTACACCAAAAGATAACTTTTCTGCTGGATGCCTCGTTGAATAGAAAATCTCGTCAGCTTCGGATACATTCGAGGGCGTAACGCCGGGGTAAAGGTGAGGTTCTGCCCAACATTTTGCGCTCATTAAGAGCGCCCCTATACCACTTTTTCGGTATGAGCGAAGATAAGTGTGGAGAAGGTGGCCTAAAGCCAAGAACCTAAATTCTTATCACTGCGATGGGCTCAAAGGTGGACTCGATGTCTATCTTCGACGAGGCTGTACTTTTACGCCCTGAAATGCTGCGTGCACACACTAAACCCACGGATCTCCGTTCCCTTGAGGATTCTTTTTTTAAGCTTCCTCTTATTTCGGTCCGTCTCACTGTGGGCCAAAGCGTTACAAGGGTTGCACTGGGTCGACTATACCATTGTGGCCTCGTTTACGATAGAATGCATTTATCATATGTAAATAGTGGCTACGTGACGTGGGGCATGAGTAGGCCCATTAGGCGGCCCGAGGATGTTTCGTGTGGTGTAACTTCTGTCTTCGACCCAAGGGCTGTGAAGGAGCGCAGCAGGATCAAAAGACGTTTAGGTTCCGGACCATTGGGCGCGGATATGCAGCCACAGCGCACGAGTGTGGCGTTATGTACCATGTGGAGCGGAAAATATACCTAAGCGGAGGGATCGGACTCCGATTCTGCTGGGAATAGAGGCTTAGGTAAGAATCGAAGGATTGTCGAATGGCTAGATTGAGGGGATCATGCGCACCAATAGATATTGCAGCCACTACTCTCCTTTTGATTGGGATGTCAACAGGGCAAAGAAGTGGGATGATTAGAGTTGCGGATGTTGAGTACAGTCTTGGGGATGGGTGTCTGGACCCGTGTAACTCTATTATGATTTTTCTGGGTATATTCGCTTCAGCCGTGGATGCTCAAAGTCTGCCTTGCATAGCCTCCATTATTCTTCCGGTTTGGGATATGGTAGAGTACACTTGACTGTAATAGGATGTCGGGTAGACCTATCTATGCCGCTTTTGGTCCAATAAAGGCCTCCAACCGGGCGAAACTCCTACCCTACTTGGTTGCGAATGCGATGCTTAAGTTGAAAGATTCTTTGAGAGTGAACTGGTGGCCGGCACGTGTGCTGTAGGATTATTAGAGGGCATTTGTCGTTTTGCAATAGCTCAAATCGATGAAGTAAGGCTTGATAACTTTCGATTGTGTTAGAACCTGATGCTTCTCGGTATGCTCAAGCGACCCTAACCCTAAATTGAATTTCAATTGTTATTGAACGATCCGTCAGTATCCGACCACACAAAAAACTCTGGTATTCCTAGAGAGGTATATGATAAAATGGAACTAACAGAACTCTACATTATTCCCGCACATTCGGAGTCTGTTAAATACACCTAGGCTTTAAAGAAACGTAGTTGGGGTAGCAAATACGAACCAAGAAATATGCTAGATGGTCAAAGGAATATCGTGGTCTCATTTTATGGTCCTCTAATGGCGAGGATGATGGATGGCCGCCTATTGCATATAATATCCCATTCACTAATCAAGACGGGCTGGACCGAAGGCTGTTTGCGCTGACACTGCCATCTTGAAAAGGGGGGGGGG
>JAAZQE010000252.1:0-35670 GCA_013620735.1 Clavariopsis aquatica
GGGAGGGTCGGGTCGGGTCGAATCGAATGGATGCGTCGAGGGGGCCGCCAGGCTGGGTGTGCTAAGTGGGGTTCGCAGTGAGGTTAAGTTGCGGGAGTGGATACTTTGTCGGGGCCCAGTTCGTTCGCCAGGAATTGCCTTGCCTGCCTTCCGCCCCTCTATCTGCCTCGGCGAGACGTCTAGTCGCACAGAGACCGACCATGGAGTGACGGAAACCCTTCACATTGCTGCAAGACTGTGGAGCGCAGAGTTCATGGAGCGTCGTGCTTCATCCTCGTTGTTCCCAATATGCGGCCTAAAATGGCTTGCAACAATTTGTACCGTGGCTCTGTATGCAGTGTACCTGAGCTTGCTATTAGCCTCTTGATATTGAGCAGGGCAAGGCGAATGCAGCGACTTACATCAATTGCCGGGCTTTTACTCCTCCTGTTCGCGACGGACACTCTCCGTAGCCTTCGAAGAAGGCTTCGCTGCCGCCTGCAATGCCTCCACTCATGAGCGGGTCGCCCCAGATGACGCTCGAAAAGCCGACCAAGCCCGTGACTGCCTTTGTCTGTTCGTCAATGAGGACGTTCTCGGGCTCGCAAACAGACAGGGCAACCAGACGGGCGTCTGTGACTTCGTCCAGGAAGTGGCTATGCCGTCCTACATGGTACCGCACAAAATCGTACGGAACATTGACCAGCATGTCCTCGGCATCGCGCAGTGCCGACTCCAAGAGCGCGAGGAATGCCTCTCGCCACGAGGAGCTCCCCTTTTTGGCAAAGACTCTGTGTGTCATGCCGAATTGAGTTGCAGAGAGTGCCGTGAGACTGCGCACACAGGCGCCCAGTGTGCGGTCAATGTTCCTTCGCTGCTCTGTCGACAGATAGGAAGCGAGTTCCGACAGTGGCCGTCCGGGCATGTAGCTCATCATGAGGAATGGGGTGCCCAGAGCCCCTCCCTGGCTATCGTACTTGATGATGTGCGGAACAGGGAGCTGTGTCAGCTCACGCAGAGTCTCGAGTGTTTTGCGTTCGGTTTCCAGACTGTTCTTTTCGTGACGGAGCCGCCGTGTGTTGCTTGTTGGCGGACATTTCAGCACCAGAGAACTGCCGTCCGCAAGCTTTGCCAGGTAGATTTGGTGGAGGCGGCCCTGCAGGCGTTCTGCTTGCTGAACTGTGATTCTGGGGGAGCGGAAAACGTGCCGGATGACTTCCTGGATGCTCAAGAAATCCGGCGTGGCGGTGCAGGTCCTGGAGGAGATGGATGATGCCGAGGAGGACGAGGAGACAGTTGAAGAGGCGCGGGTGGACCTGCCACCATGTCTTCCATGGCTCATGGTAACAACGGGATAGACTGCAACATCCAGCGGGGGGAGGTGCATTTTGCAGGATGTCGAAGCAGAGAGGAATGGATGTATGTATTATAGTATACAGGCAGACGGCAAGAAAATCAGCAGGATGGGCAAAACCCTGTCAGTGAAGTCTTGGAGAGGATGCCGATGGCATGCTGGGGTCAGGCCGTCTAATATGTATGTTTTCGGGTAGCAGAGGGCTCGCCTGTGTGGAACTTGAGCTTGATCGGAACAAATCTTGTTTACCCAGCGTACGAGGCGTCCAGGAGAGAATGGGCAATGGACAGAGGGCAATAGTGGACAATAATGGGCAATGGGCAATGGACAACAGGAGACAACCGAGCAAGCCCGAGCAGAGCGAGATGGCAAATGATGCTGTATGGCATGGCCATGGACATGGACATGGATAGCTTTTTGGGCGTGTCTGGCCATATGGCCAGGGTGTGCAACGCTGCCATACGTCTATGGCCGCTGAGGACATCGTACATACAGGGTCCGCCACTGCATATCAAACAAGCCGCCGTTCGGTTACGAGGGTTCGCCTGGCAGAACAAGCAATGCATCACGCACCCACGGCAATTTTGTTTTACACAGAAATGGGAGACGTGGCTCGGGGGAAGCGCCGTCCTTTGGCGAGTCCATGGCCAGGGCGACTGTGGCCTCGGACACAGTCGCGAGAGGCGTCGACAGGTGCTGGCACGGCGGCGTCAGGGCTCGTCTACGCTCGCCGCTTCGGGCCAAGCGCAGGCAGCTTCGCGTCGCTTACTGGGCGCGCTGATTGGCCGCCCGTCCTCTGCAACAACGAGACGACGAACGCACTCGCGATGACTCTGATGCGATCTCGCGGATGGCACATGGCGATGGAACCTGAGCGGCGGCCAGCACGAGGAGCCAGGGCCTGACTAGATCCAAAGCGCCCAAGTGTCGTGATCTGCGCAGGGGCCGGAAGCCAGGCTAAGCGGGCCTGCCCCGGGCCTGTCCCCGGCCATCACGGTGACTTTGCCGCACACAAAACCACCACATTCCGGCCAACGCCCCGACGTCACGCTCCCCTCCAGCTGTTTGCAGACGAATGCCTATTGACCCCATGCGAGGCATGCTAGCGTCCCATTTGCACGGAGACGAAGGCCGTGGCATGCCCTCCGTCTTGTCTGCACTGCTCGCCCGCAATAATTGACTACCGGTACTGTTCTTCCCATGTGCCACCACACACGCACACCTGCACGCCGCAATGCTTGCTCGGGCAATTCTAAGTTTCAAGCCCGCCTCCCCAGCCAACTTTCATGCCCTCATCCCGCATCCCGCATCCCGCATCCCGCATGCCACGGCCTGTACACAGTACACAATACAGTCGCCCCCACCCCACCCATTCAGCCAGTAGTGTCCCTGGGCTCGGCAAGCTCGCCCCCTGCATCCTCACCGACGTCATGAAGCTCTGCGAGATTGTAGCGTTTGAGCTGCTCAAAATCCGAGCCCACCACGCTCATGCCCAAGACATTCTACCGCACATTAGCGCCTGCATGCAAGCCAACCACGCATGCCAGAAGCGAATGTAAAGTTCCATACCTTGTAGATCTCCACGAGGATGAGCAGGTCGTAGCCCGAAAGGTCGACCTGATGACCCGGCCCCACAGCTGCCGCCACGGTTTTGATAACTTTGTCTCTGGAAAACTCCTTGTTGTTCCGAATTGACGTACGTATCGCGAACTGCGCATGCCACGAATCAGTTAGCGAATGAGCTGATGTGCTCTATCTAGCCAGGGGAAATGCGTCATCTGAACATTGCCTTATTACTCGGAGAAGTCGAGACAAACCCACCTTCTTCCCCGTGCGGTCTGGACCATGGAAATGTGGCGCAAGAACTTGCTGCGCCACCTCGTCAAGGCCTCTGTCAGTCGCCTTGTCGATGGCAGTGATTGGCGTTAGCCTCTTCACGAACCGACAGTGCGCCTGCTGGACGCCATCTGCAGCATCTTGGCAGATCTTCCGTACAAACGCTACAGGCTCCACGGGCTGACATGTTTTGAAAAATATCACTGAACTGTTAGTATGACTGCAGAATTTTGACAGGCTGCGGTCGGTAGTCGAGCTTACAGCACTGTGTATCCAGCTTCACAGAGGTGAATAAAGGTTTTGAGGCGGGCTCACGAATGCCTTCGAGTTCTTTTTGGATTTCGGCTTCAATATCCCCTTGGTCCTCGTCCGAGTCCCCGTCTTCAGCTGTACCGCTAGCTTGGTTCAACCCGTACATTTTGAATACATACTGCTACTGTGTCAATTATAGATCCAATAAACCGGCCAAGTTGTTCAATGCGTGACAACATCACACCTACTTCCTGAAAGAGATCCCGCAGGTCGGCCACGGATTTCGCTTCCTTCTTCATGGCGCATGTCGCCCAGATGCCTACGTCTCCGGGCTGAATTGCCCGAGCCTCGGCGGAATCTCTTCGTGGCATACTCCATTTCTTTTTGCTCTGTGTGTTTTAATTAGTTCGTCAAGACTCATTCGGTAGGGCAGCAAGGCAAGAAAGGTAATCCTGGGGCCAAGGGAACGCCCTCCGAACGAAATCATCGGGGGCATGGGCCAAAACAAAGAGACTCACCTTGGTCCTCTTATTACCGCCTTCAGACCGCTCTACTGGGTCTGCTTTTCGTTTCTTCGAAGCTGCATCCATGTTCCTGATGCTGCAGTTGAGGCTATGATGAAGTTGAGTGGTGGAGGCAAGTTTCGGGGTTGAGAAGGCGGAAATATTATGGAGGCGCTAGTCTCTTTTTAGATCGTCGTGCGTTTTCCGACATCTCAAAAGCAGCCTAACACGGCTATCAGCTCCTCATACACATACTCTCTCTCTCTAAATCTGTGAAACATGTCAATTTATTTAACCCATTTGAAGCACATGCGAATTTGCTAGAGCAATAGATCTGCACAACCACCATCGCCGGCCTGAACGGCTCTTTCTGATCCGAATCACCACATCTGAGACAGTATCACTTGTCACAGAACCTTATAGTGGACCCAAGACCCTGAATTTGTTTTTTATTGGTGTACGGGCCATCTCCGCCACGATCTTACAATGAGGGCGCCTTGTGTACGTTTACGCCCCGATGAGGCAAGTCATAAGGCTCGGGAATGGTCAAACAATCGCCGTCATTGGAGATTTCCTCATCGGAATACTATGCACATTGTATGACTTTACCAGCAAGAAATTGTACAGCTAGGCCGCGCATGTATTCAATGACTATAGACGCTAAGAATAGCCCCAGAACCAGAAACAAGGACTCAGCAAATCCATCTCTTACTAAATTTTTACAGGGGTCTGCACACATTTCAGCAGCATATACCAGTATCTATTTCCAAGTACCGTGTCCCCCCCGTCCCCCCAAAAAAGTAAATGAAACTATGGCACGTCACTGTGGTCTCGGCTGTACAACTGGTCCAAGCTCTGGAGGCGGAAGTTGTGGCGGACGACCGCTTAGTGATTGCTGGGCAGTCTTAGGCGAGGTATGTGGCGGCGTACAGCGGAGAGAGGAGTAAGTGGCTGTAGTGCTAGAAGTGAAGGATGCTCAAATTACAGAGAGGCTGCTTGCTGTAGGGAAATGTCGGTTGTGAGGATATATGTAGGTAATCCGAGAAGAAGATGCCGAATAGTAATGAATGTGAAATGATACTGATAGCAGCTGTTATACTCAGCGGATCGAATTTAGGGTCCATCATCGACATCGTAGAGTTGCAGAGTATGCTGACATGTGTCACAAGGCTCCGGTGGGGGGTCAGTGTCCAGCCCAGCCTTCGCCAATCCGAACTAGTAGGAACAGAAAGTACTCCTCCGTCAATCCTCGCTTCCACATTTCTTGTACCTCTTATTGTTTTAGATAATGACGATGAGTACAATGTACCAACTACTTGGTGGGACCGAGCACAGCATAACATGTATCACTATGCCGAAGAGAAGAGAGCAACGGATGAATAAAGGTAATGGGTAAAAAAGTTCTGGTGGTTGTGAAATATTCTGCCAGTTTATCTATTGCATTCTAATTATCGATGCCCCTGCTACGTTGTCGAATTTTCAACTATGAACATTCAATCATCAAGGTTCACATTTTTAGAAGTCATGTCCCATCACTCGAATGAAAACCAGTCGAACGTGGCGTCAAAGAAGCGATCATCGGGCCATGGAAATAAAAAGTCTGGTTGAACTTGAAGATTCTCGTCCCCTGAGCAGCTCGAAACGTCTGCTGATGATCCAGTGTTAGGAGGTTTGATGGTTGTATTCCAATTCAAGCTTTCCCTGTCTGATCCTCGCCAAGCTGGTACTGCTTGTGCTTGTGCGTCTGCGCCCATCGATTCTCGATCTGCTTTGTCTTTTAGCGACATGAAATTCAGGTACAATTATTTATCATTTGTCCCCGATGGAGACTTACCCTCTGGAGAAAGCACTGTTCTTGCATGCTGAACAAATCTCTCCGTAATGCTTTGTAGTTTCACTACGAGAGCGTTTCGTGAATTTGACTTGCTTAAAAAGGCCGGCACGTTTTCGATAGCTGCCAGGTATTGCTCGCTCTGCTTGGCTTGGGTCTCCGGTCGAACAACAATCTCCCCCCAGAGTAATCCAAACGCAGTGATAGGGTAATGAAGGCGCTGCCACAAAAATCCCGCATATGGGTTCTTCGCCTCAGCTGGTGTATCACTAAGGGTTGGTAGGAAAGAGAGCATCTTCTGCGAGAGTTGGATGCACTGCACCTTTGATGATTTACAGGATACAGTAAGTAATATCTCAAGGTAGTAGTAGTGGAAACGCAGAGTTTGTAGGCCAATATCAACAGCAGCCACACTACTCGCAGTGAGTAGAGGTTTCTCGGCAAGGGCAGCCGCCTCCAGAACCTAACTCTCACATCAGCCGTGTGTATACAAGCGCAATTGCCATTATTTGAGAGCTACCTCAGTAGCTTGCCGATTCCATGACTCCAGATTTCCTTTTACAGTGTGAATCTGATCGGAGTCTTCGCCATATAGGCAATGCCATATGTCAGCCATGACGCGTGATAAAAGGTACATTTGGTATGAGTAATGAGCATCGAACAAAGTAGGTGTGTTGCGTTGATTCAGAGAAGGAATAAGCTGGTCTAGAGTTGGCGAAGGAACGCTGGTTGCCATTTCGCGGTGCAAAGTCGGGGGTTTGCCTAAGATAAGCGCGAGTGCTTTGTCCCAAACGTT
Source organism: Clavariopsis aquatica (assembly GCA_013620735.1). Lineage (NCBI taxonomy): Eukaryota > Fungi > Ascomycota > Dothideomycetes > Pleosporales > Clavariopsis > Clavariopsis aquatica. The sequence continues at coordinate 6,552 of JAAZQE010000252.1, forward strand.
CAACCTCCAAAAGGTCATGGCGCGCCGCTCCCTAGTGAGAGGATCCAGACGCCAATTGCTCAACCCCAATGCCTGAAGCATGATACAAGCCTGAGAGATTAGCGACCAACAGAGCTGAGGCGTCATGTATTCTTCCACATAGCAAACCATAAGGATCAGCGCCTGGATGCCCGAGGTAGTAGGTTCGAGCAACAGTCTCACGTCATTGAATGCGAGCCATAGGTTACTTCTCAGCTTCGCCTTCGTGGATTCATCCACCGGAGTAATTGAAGACACCACACTCAGTGAGACACTGTAAAACATGACTAACCACGCTCGATCTTGTACTTTGTGTGGTGATGTAGCCAAAATATCGAGCACGTCTGGAGGAACAGATAGAAGCAGTAGCCTTTCCTTTTCGAGAGTTGCGATGAAAGCTAGGGGTTGGGATGTTAGCCAGCGCTACTTATATAGGATGTACACACCTTCAACCCAGCCACCAACCTGATCCTCATTGAACAGGAAAAATTCGGCGGCGGCACCATCGGCTAGTTGGTTAAGTGCGTTTGGGGCTTGCCATGCCTAATTTCGAGCAACGAAGTCAGTCTAGCCCATCAAAAGAGAGGTTATGGTTTAGGTGTGTCTCTTTCGGGTAAATCGAAATGTTTTGCTTGACTAATTCAAGTCTTCGACTTCATTGCCAGATACACTTCGTACATACAGCAGCATACTCTTCTAAGAGCGAGGCAAGCTGGCGAATAGACGAGTCGTCTCTTCCAACCAACTCCTGTAATCGCTCGTATGTCGTGTGGGATGCTGCATTGTCGGATGTCTGTGGAGGGGATCTCAGTAAGCCACCACTATTGCCTCTTCCATCTCTCCAACGGTAACCTTCTTCCTGGTAGAGTTTATGTTTTCTGCGACGACGCATCACCCCTGAACCTAATGGGCGAAGGGCAAGGTCAGAGAATCTCTTGAAAGTGCATGGGCAAGGGAATAGGCGCTAAGCTCGCGCCTCTCGTGAGAAAGTACCCAAACAATACCTTTCTCACTTTTCAACCAAACACCAACATGGGTCACTAGTATTACGTACGAGAATAGGAGCATGTCACGCCCTCGCTTCTGCAGCGTTGGCAGCCTGTGCGATCACGTGAGCATCCAACCTGGAGTATGGTCATTAGAACACTGTTTTTGAATACATGGATAGAAGGTGGATGGCTAGACCTTGCGTGAGCGGCAGGTGTCGCACTAGAGGCAATTTATATTAGCCTACAATGGAGGAAAGATGAGTACGGGCGGCGTACAGCATATTGTGCGGGCGGCTCGGCCATGGTTTTGCACGTGGAAGATGGGCAACAGTAATATTGAACGAGGAAAGAGACGGAGATGCGGACAAGAGTTGAGCATGAGGGATATGCGAGAAGTTGTGGGTGTGGCACTGGCTCTTAAGCCCCGATCGCGAGAGCTCCGTCGGAGCTTAGATGGATTCTTAAGTTCCGAGATCTCCTACCTCACCCACTTCAAGCACTCTAAACGACCGCATGATAACCTCAGGTTTCACGCGTAGAAGCTTGAGAATTATTCTTCATAATTTTGCTGTAGTCTAGGATGAATTGGCCATCTTATCATTAATATTTTTAATGATATGCTGCCTAACATTTGTTCCAGTACCGTGACATTACCAACAACACCTCTGACTGTGGTTATTTCCCTTAGGCCTTGTATCCGCTTAATATCAATCGATTATGATCACAGTCTTCATTTTGATTTCGGTATTTTTGAGCATGTCTTTAGTCGCTGCTGACAGAAACATTATCTCAACCGTATGTGCACTCTTTGCTATCCGATTAATCATACTCTGCACGATTATGTGATGCGGCTAGTGCGAACACTTTGTTGTACAGCGTCTGAAAAAACTTGGTTCCACCTTGTTTGAGTCTGCGTTACAAGCGTGAAGAGATATCAACATTTTTTAAAGATTACTCATTAATAGCCCAAGTTTCTCCTATTTCGTTCTGATAATAACCATTATTTGAAAAAAAATTATATAATTTTAAAATTCTTTCTCAAATTCAAAGGTTTTTATATATGAGCTATATGTTATAATATGGCAAGTGGTTTCTCTAAGTCACATCAACCTTTCGCAACTTGCAACGATTTTTCTAAAGAAAACACTATTTTGCAGCACGATTTCAGTTTAAATGTATAATAATTTTTTAAATATAATTACCTTTTTCAAAAGAGAAGCGTAGTTCAAAAGATGAAGTATAAAGGCTAAAGAGGGGAATTTTTCCTCAAAGCATTTCCTAATCAACGGCACAAGCAGATTACCTCAGACGCTCTGTGAGATTCACCAGGAGCCGGACCTACGTAACCATTCTAAATATTACCTTGTAATTCATCTCAACAGAGCATATGAGCATGAAATAAACTCTTTGAGGCCTTGTCTGATAAACTAGTCACATGCTAGCTTCCTTTGAATAAACCACACCTCGCATTGCTGATGAATTCGACTCTCTCGAAGACATTGGCTGGTAGGAGAGCGCACACTTGTCAACATAATGCGCTTTCTAGTTTTTTTTTGAGGCAAAACCCAAGCATTTTGTCCTATCAAGGGGGCTTGACCACCGGTATCCTACACTGTTCCTCAAGCACAGTGTTCGACAGTTCAGGGCTTTGTAAACACTATAATAGGCGTCGCTACAGTGGTGTGTTCCCTAGTCAGCAGTGTCTTTACTATGCACGCAATTTGGAGGCCAGTAGCTATGATTGTAGCTCACTTTATGAGCTTTGGGCTGACACTATTGCCTACGTGGTGGTTTTGTATCAAGCTTCGTTTGGGCGGAGCCACGATTGGGGTAATACTTGCTTTCCTCAAGCTCCCCATCAAATGTTCACTTAAACACCTCTGGGCGAAGAAGCTGGGGCAATTCGATGCCTTCGGCACAATAATATCAACGTCTGGTGATGTTTGTTTCTTGCTGGCACTTTAGTGGAGTGATCAGAAATAAGCTGTAAGTTCGCGTAGTGCTATCTTTGACTTATTTTTGAACTAGATTTTTAGTGGAGCAATGAGTGCGTCATCTCTCCGAGGAGTGTGTTCCTCGTTGGGTTTGTTATTGCTCAAATGTGGCTCCCGGATACGTGACGATTCCTCCACACATTCTCAGATATTAAAGTGTCGCTATGGGCTTCGAGCAAACAATCTGTTCAGCACATACTCTGCTCAGTATGCATACATTTTGAAGAGTGTGAATGTGACATCGGGTCTCCAGCTGAGTTGGATGCGTCAGAATCGGGAAAAACATGACCAGACTAGAATCAAGGGGGGTCGCGTATGATAAAGAAATGAAAGTAATATTCTTGGGGTCTCGTGGGGATGTTCCAATACGAGAATGGAGAGCGCACTGTTCCCGGTAGAGCATAGTAAGCTGCTCCCAGAACCTTGTTGACGAGTTGGGTGCAAGTCTAGCGCCCTCGCGGTGCCCGTTGGCGCTACGCACCACGCACCGAAGCCATGTTGCCATGTTTGCCATGTTGTTTTCTACACTATCGACGCAAGTTATAGGGGTCTGGGCTCCCTCTACGGACCGTTCGGAGAATAGAGTTCGATAACGTTTCGGATAGCCGAATTTGGGACACGCCTTTCCCGATGCAGAGTGACATGTATTCCCAATTTCGGCTGCTGTGCGAACGCTCGCTGCGCGCAAGGAGAGAAAGGCCATGCGTCATATCGTCGTTTAGCCTTGTGCTGTCGACAAGGAAGGGAGGGGAGCGGTGCAGCATCCGCCGTCCATGCGTCCCTCGGACGACGAAGCGACGATTTTCGGGAAGGATTCCCCCCAAGCCCAAACACGCCTAATCCTTGTCAACGGCGGTCTGAGCGCGTATTTTGACTGCCAGCGCGAGCGACGACACAGCTTCGTCACTCACACCTCCCGCCGCGCCCACGGGTCTCACTATGCTAATGAACAGGTCTTTCGACATTCCACCTTCTCGACGCGCCCGATCGACACGCTGCACGCGCGCCTGCACATATGCCGTCCTCCACCGACGTGCCCTCACCTGCTGAGGCCGCCGCCCAAGCAACCACTCCCGAACCAATGCCTTCCTCTCCCACACCCCAGCCGGCGCCCGCCCGCGATGCAAGCAAAGCACAGGACCTGCTGGATTCCGAGGATGTGCGATCATTTGACGTGCCGGATTCGGACCTCCCGCCTCTTCCAACAGCGGATGATGACAGCTTCCTCATGCGGCACAACTTTGATGATAGCCAGATGCACAGCGATGGCAGCGTGCTCATGGACCGCGAGATGAAGCGCCAATTGATGGATATCGAGTCCAGCTTCATTCCTGAAGCCTCGGTCCATATTGATGCTGTACAGGGCCCACCTGGCGCCGACGATACATATCTATTTGGAGGCTCACCTGGGCATTCACGAGCACCCTCCTCTGCCGTACCGGACAAGAAGGCATCCACAGTGGAGGAAGGTTCCCAGCTCGAAGACTCTTCAATATTGACTAACGAGCCCCCGACCCCTGCCGGTGCTTATAAGACACCTGCAACCAAACGCCAGGACCTGGATGCGGATCTACAGGATGATTCATTGGACGATGCAACGCACACATCAGAGCCTATGCCATCCTCTCCTTCGGCGCAAGCGGCACAAAGGAGCTTGTCGCGCGCCGGCATGGGAGCCACAAATACAGAGGATAGTGAAGCCCAGGCAACTACAGGTGAGGAGCAGAAGGATTCGGATGATATACAGCGTCCCGCTTCGAGCGCTTCGACGGTGAAAGCACCAGATTTCACCCAAATGGAAGGAGATTCAACCTTCACGGCCGATCACGACCTTAGCATGGAAAGCCTTCCCCCAACCACGGCTATGCTGATCACCAAACGGCCCAGCTTTTTACAAAACCGGAATTCCAGCCAGCGTTCTTCCCTCTCATCACTCACCAATCACTCCGATGTCTCTGGAGACGGTGGAAGCACTGCCAGTTTGGGCGCAGACTACGCTCTACAGAGCGGCGGTGCCGCGCCTCGCTCAAGTATCCAACATAGAAATAGCATGGGTTTGTCAAGATTGCCGAGTCTTGGGAGTATCGCATCATCCGTATCAGGGTATAGTGAATCCAATCCTTCTTGGGACAAAACCCGGAGCATCAGCGCAAATTCAATATCCGGACATACTCAACTGGATCACAACTTGGAGCGCCTGGAGGAGGAAGTGCCGAGTTCCACCACACCTCCAGCCACACCACGCGCTCCTAGCGTGAAGCCTCTAGCGCCTACTGACACAGTCATTGCCAGGCACGTCCAAGACATTCAGGTCCCGGATATTGTAGCACGAGAGTTTCGCGAGAAGCATCTACGATCACCAGAGAAACGCCATATGGCAACTCCCTTCACCCGTGGGAAGCATAATCTCACACTGAAGGAGCAGAATAGTAAGATCGACAAGCTCAGCAAGGAAAATTTCGACCTCAAATTGAAAATACACTTCCTCGACCAAGCTCTTCAAAATCGATCTGATGAAGGCGTCAAAGAAATGATATCGAAGAACGTCCAGCTGCAGACTGACCTAGCAAACGAAAAGAAGGAGAATCAGTCCTTGCGCAAAAAGGTCCGAGATTTAGAACGGAGAATGAAGGCCCAGGAAGATGGTTTGGCTGCAGCAAAAGATACAAGCAGCTCCGACGATGAAAAGAGCGATCAATCATCTAGACAAGCTGATATGGAAGAAGAGATTCAATATCTTCGAGATCGGCTAGAAACAACAGAGACTGTCGTGGAACAGTGGAAACAGGAAGCCATGAATAAGGAAGCGGACAACAGGCGAATGGCTGATTATATTAAGACAATACGGGAGAGGAGTTCTTCCGACGATTCCGCGGGCATCAACGAAGCAATAGGTATCTGGAAAGAGGATTTTGACGAGGAGCGTACTCGGCGTGAGCAAGCGGAGGCTCGTTGTGAGCAAGCAGAAGCTGATGCCGAGAAGCTGCGAGAAGAAGTTCAGCGCCTTCAGGCCCTCAATCAACAACCGCAGCATTCTACTACAAATCACAACGTCAAAAATGTCTACAATAGCACCAGGCGGATTCATGCCTCCTACATGACACGATCAAACTCCGGCTCTGATGGTAACGAACATGCTATCACCCCGTCCATGGGTGGTACTAGTGGCACCCTTGTAGATCAACTCCAGACCGAGAATGAGAAGTTGCAGCGCGATCTTCATGCTCAAGCCTCTATGCTCACTTCACGAAATCGGGAAAATCTTCGCTTGCGAGAAGAAAATGAGGGCTTGAAACTTACCATCCGGAGGGGCGATGTCGGTTCAGTTGCTGGAGACAGCATACTAGAGAGGTCAATTTCACGCAATCACCAACGTTCTGTGTCAAGAGCTAGTGGAGCAACACGGATGACTCAGATGAGTGATCCCGAACGAGACGATCTCGAAGCTAAATATGCTGCAACACGAGATGAGGTGTCTCTATTAAAACTCCAGAACAAGGAGCTCGACGATCAGTTGAACGGTCACCTCGACCTCCTCGAGCAGTCTGAAAGCAAAAACCAAGATCTCGAACGTGAGCTAGAACTTCAAACCCAAGATATTCAAGGACTACAAAATGAACGCGATGAGGTGTTGCAAGAGTGTGAGGAATTGAAGCAGCATGCACTCGAAACCATCCAAAGACTAGAAAACGACCTTGAACAGAGAGAACAAGAATATAATCGACTAGCTGTTGACCGCGAAAACATGAACGAGGATTTCAATTCCTTGCAACACGAAATGAAGAATGTGAGTGAGCGCCTAGTACAGCTAGAGGATGACCAAGATGCGAACATGCGGAAAATCAACAACTTAGAGGCGGAGCTTAGTGATGCGAACCAAGAGTTGGGGAGGCAAGATAAATTATTATTGGATGAGAAATCCAAGAATGAGAGGCTCGAGATTCAACTTGAGTCGTGTCAAGGCGAAATCGACTTCTTGCGAGAAGAGCAAGAAGGCGACAAGATCAAGATCGGCGAGCTAGAGTCGGCATACAATGTGGCTCAAAACACCATACAAGACCACAAAGAACAATACCAAGATCTTCAAGAGCGTTTGACTGAGGAGAGGCGGCAGCGCGATATCTTGGACAGCCAAGAGAAACAGGAGGTGGACAAGATTATCACGGATCTAAATGCTCAGTTGAGCAAGCTCAAGGAAGACAACAGGAAACTTCGGAAAAACTTGTCAGGCAAGGAGGTCGAAGCTACCACCTGGAAGCAGAGACTGGATGAACTTGAAAACAATCTCCGTGAAGCACTTGGCAACCTCAACGGCACCAGGTCCAGCCTCCTCAAGGTACCCGCTATTCATTCTACCACCTCAAAACAGATACTCATTACCTTTGTTCAGGACATCACCAAGATGCAGCGCGACCTTGATACAACCATTCAAGAACTTGACAACACAAAGAATGATCTCGCAGAGAAGGATAGACTTCTCCGAAATCGGGACGCATTGCTAGAAAGTACTGGCATGGAAACTCGTCGCCTTGGAGATCTACTTGAACGCGAGCGCCAAGCGCGTCGTCAAGATCAAACATCTTTTGAAAACGCCAAACGCGGCCACCAGTCCGTTTCCAGGTCCATCCAACAACATGAGACCAGAGTCCTGGAACTGGAGACACTCAGAAGCCAAGACCGCCAGAAGTTGCATTCTCTTGAAAAGCAATACAGAGATCAACTCTTAGAGCGCAATAACCTCCTATATGCTCTCTGGAATCGACTATCTACCCTCTGTGGTGCAGAATGGTCTCGCGGTCATGCTCTTGTTAATGGCGAACTTCCCTCCATGGAACTCATTCAGAAGAATCTCACAGGTTTCAACAAGAATATTATTCTTGCCGTCAAAACTGTAGAGGGTATCATCGGTGGATTCCGACAGCGAATTCGAAGCATGGAGAAAGATCTCACTCGTGACTACCAGACCTTGGAACATACTCTCGATGTGCGTATCAAACGCCTAGACCAACTTGAGAAAATGGCACTGGCACAAAGACAATCGATTGGACGTCCTAGCACCATCCGCGGTGGAATGGTTGAGCTTAACACCACAGAGATAAACAAGCTTCGCAATGAGAACAAGACGCTTCGAACCGAAGTCCAGACACTACGCGCAATCACAACTACCACCCAGACTGTCACAGAATCAAACAGCCGCTCGGGGTCTCGTGCTGGCTCCCCGAGCTCCTCTAAGCGTGCTAGCATGGCGCAAACTCTCCTCCGTCATCACTCGTCTTCGGCCGTTGAAACAGCTCCAAGTCAGCCGGATCACCCGTACCCACAGTCTGTTCCATTAGCCCCGAGCGAACAGAAGTGGATACATCGTCTCAAGGAACTGGAGCGGCGTTTGAAGGCCGAGCGTGAGGCACGTTTACTTGATCGAAGTGGCGCACGGAAAAGGCTGGAGCAGAAAGTCGAGGAAAATGCGGATCTAAGAGCTATGCTCGACCGAGAAAGAGAAAGAAAAGCCGCTGAGGGTAGCATGAGTGGGAGTATCAGCAGGGTCGGGAGTGCGATGACCGGAGAGGAAGATATGTATTAGTATATTTGTATGGTTTGATTCATGTGGTTGTCGGCGTTGTTTTTCTTTCCGACAGACATATTTTGTGTCGTATATTTCCGGCGTCGTACATTGGTATGGACGTGTTTCCTTTCATTTTCTTTTCCTTTGTCGCTTCTTTTTCCTTTTTTCCAGACTCGGTTCGTTCTCATTCTTGTATCTGTTATGGATGAGGTTTGGTGATTTCATTCTTAGTGCGTGGCGCTTTCAAGGTGGAAAAAGGCATACTGGTACAGATACCTACAGAGATTAGGATGATTTGCATAAATTCTTTTTCTTATTGAGTTGGGGGTTAGAACCATTGAGTTACAATTGAAGGTCATGCGTTCATGAGAGGTTAGAATGATAGTGCAACATGTGAGAGATCGTTCTTTTTGTTCAAGTGAGATCTGTCCTGTGTTGTCCGGGATTAATGACTTTGCCATTCTCCATGACATCAAAAGTTGATCTCACTCTGCTCCAAATTGTGTTGGAGACGGGTTATCATTCCTAGGCCAATATAGCAAATGTATTCCCCTGCATTTTCTCAATTCCCAACCTGTCTTCAGTCACGACTCATGTCTCCATTGTTCACAGCACTTTCCAGCCCCAATCAACTGTACTTCACTCTACACCAAGCACCCTTGTACACCCCCTCTTCGCTTCTATATGTATTTCTACGCCAACCCATCCCGCACTGCTGTACTGCTGCTCTACGCGTCTCTCATCTCTTCTACTGAAAAGACACTCTATACAACTTCATTTGATCTACGTAAGGCTCAGTTTCCCAGGACTCTCTATATGTGTAGATGCTCGCTCGGACTCCAGTTTACGCTCTTCAAGGCCGATCTCTCACTCTTTGAATGATACACTTACGTTCCACTGCTTCCACTTGTTTTATCTGCTGCTACCTAAAACGACTTAATCACCCGATCCTCCGCCATACGGTCACTAGGATATCAATTAGGTTATTCACGTGGGAAATCATCAATCATAAGACACTCTCATCGCCAAGTATTTCAAGGTAGGGACCAATAACCTATTGCCAGCAACGCGGTCAGGTTACTTTGGCCCGCTGACCTCTCTCACTTCCCCTTGTGTGGGCTTGGTATGTTTATCAAATTCACATAGCTCTTGTTTTGTAGAATTTGGCAGACTTATCGATTTTTCTTCTATTCCTTTCTCGATGTTTATGTGCTCATTCATTAGATCTTCAAGATACAAAACCGCAACACAAGAACAGCGCGATTCATTTATAGGCCAGTCTTTTACACTCAAAACGACGTCAAGCAAATCGGACATGAATAGAAAGGGCAACAAAAGGACGTTGGTCCATCCCAAAGAAACAACTGAGCCTACAGTGGGTCGACAAAGGTTAAAATCCAAACCTAACGATAAGGAGACAAAAGTCAAGAAGGTAGAAAACGCGAACAACGAGGTCGAGAAAGCGAAGAAACGTCCAACAACTCAGAAGATCGCGACCAAAGGCCGAGTCTCAAAGGTGCGTAAGACAGATAAAAAAGATGTTGCTGCAACCATTACGAACGAGAAACTTGAGGAAGCAAACACGAAGAAGAAGATTGGCAGAGAAGACGCACCCACCTTGCCTCAATTTTCAAGTAACACTATCGATCTAACATGCGAGGATGATTCTTCTGATGAAGATAGCCCCCCTCCTCAACGTCGATCTCTATCTCAACCGCAAAGTGTGCAGGGAGATGCTCAGAACCGTTCCCTCGACGCTTCCAAAGATGCCATGATGTTAGTCAAAGATAAATGCCCTCGGAACATGGTAGTAGATCTTACTTCCGAAGACAAGATAGTGGACAACGACAGCAAAGTGCAAGCAGAGTTGAAGACGCAAATCGCCCACGCAAACAGTCTGGAGAGAGACCTCAAATCTCAGACTACACATGCAAAAAATCTCCAGGAATGCCTCGACTTTCAGGCTGCTCGTACTGCTAACCTTGAGGCCGAGCTTGAACGTTTAAAACATGAGCAAGCTACCGCGTTGAGAAAATTTTGTCAAGAGAAGCAGGAGTTGGAGGAGGAAATGGCTGAGTTGGAGGTCAAATACCACGAGAAAGACTGTGAGGGCAGAAGAGAGATAATCCAACTAGGCACAGAGCTGATCCAGATTAAGGAAGAACGTGGCGACTTGATGCAAAGTCTTGATACTGAGAAGACAAAATCTGCAGATCTAGAATGCGAAAAGCGGGATTTGCAGCAGCAGCTGGAGACCGAACAGCAAAAGACCGCCAACCTAGACGCCAATATCAACTCGTTGCAAGTAGAAAACGCGGCGCTTAAGGAGAAGGCAAACGAAGACCTAAAAGCACATGCAGACCTGACGAAGGCCCATGAGGACAACTCTAAGATGTTAGCGGAGATCGCTTTTCTAAAAACTATGAACAGCATCCTCGACAAAGAACTCGAATCCATTAAATCCTCAGAAGAAAAACGATCTACCCGTTCCCCAACACCAATTTTGTCCCCCTCCACCTTAGCAGAAGATATGAAGGTCGAGAACATACGGAAGACATATATCAAGGTCAAAATGCGATATGATAACCTCTACTCCACTGCAAAGCAGCTAGCTGCTTGCTCACGGGGCATGCCCCTAGGAAACTTTGGAGAGTTTGGTGGGTATTTGAGGGAACTGAATGTTATCGTGGAGGGAAAAGATGAAGATTGCCAGGAGAGGGAGAACCAGTAGAGTTTTGAGTACGAATTGGAGGTCCTAACTTGATACGACTCTTGTAGAGAAATTGATTATCTAGCTGATCAATTTAATCCACGTACTGCGGAAACTCTCGTACCATGGCACAGTACAGTAAGCCACCAGGAGAGGTGTGGTACGAAAAAAAAAGGACTTCAGATCACTATTATGCTATGTATGAATATATCTTTGATGGGGTTTGATTAGTGTCGAAGCAGAGAGTACTATATAAACCAAGCTCTACAAGGAACTTAGGATCTTGATCTTTTGTTCCTGGGTGGTGCGACAATTAGTCAATGCTTCACTCAATGCTTCACATTGGACATTCTTTACAAAGTCATTTTGTAACTCGTGACTTTTGTTTTTGCTTAATATTTGAATTTACTCATCAGGCTTCCTCCTTATCCTAGCTTGACAATGTCGCTGCATATCACACTCACTCCATAGGTATTTTTGTGTTCTAACGGACCCCTAAAGATACCCACCCTCTTCCACTCACGTTGCCAAAAATGACAAACTCTATATAGAAAAGGTTATACAGCACTACAACCTCTTTTAAAGTTAATGTTCAAAAATCAAAAACATACAACAGCCGGTATTCGCCAATGGTCACCCACTTGACTACTAGCCTGCCGGTAAGCTATTTCAGTACACAAGATCGGACGGGTTTGTCTGGTTTGAGCTTCCTGTGGTCGTATGTGGAAGATAATACGTTTGCTGTAGTATATATAGATAGGTGGATGAGTGGATGTGGAGGGGTGGTGGTGGATGCTGGGTGGGAGAACCAAGATGTGTATAGGTTTTAGTCATATGAATGAGCAGTGTAGTCATTGCTGATTCTCGCATTGTGGTTGTTAGGGATAGGAGGTGCGTTGTGTAGAGAATGTGCTTGGTAATATTAAGGGATAACATTTGAGACTAAGAGGAGGCGTGGACTGAAATCGGGCTCTGAAAACAAAATCTAGGTACGTCCTGGACTTTGGAAAATTGGAGACATTGTTACCGTATCAAAACAGAAGTTCCAAAGAAAACCTTCAAATTTAATTAGCTTCCCATTGCCGCAAGATATTCAAACTAGTTTACCATATCAGACTACCCTATCTTCTCTCGAGCATTGAACGGGTGACCAGAACCGAGTTTTTGAGCAAAATACACCACCTAGCGCCATTCGCTATGCCAAAATCCAGATGATTATGCCCCATCACGATCAAATCAGACCACAAACGGTGATTCTTGATCTTTCCTTGGACCCATTCCTCTCTTGACCCCATCTTTCAGCACTTCCCATGTTACGTGTCCATGTTTTCTACCTTTTACCTTTACATCATCCGCTGCCTCTTGCAACCGTCCCGTTGCAATCCTCCTCAATAACACCGTATCACCTGCGCCTTTGTAATTCCTTCCCTTGCCCTCGGTTAAGAATTTGTCAATCCAAGCCTCCTCACCCTCATCGAAGGGCAGACTGACAAACTCCATTGCCATCTCCTCTCTAGAGTATCCGCGCTCATCATCGCTGCTAGCCCACGCACTGCTATTCAGCGTCTCCTCGATCAACACCTCCATCAGCGGCTTATGCTCGTACTCGGGTCTCGCCCGAATCCAATAAAACGTCTCAGTGACATTTCGCCCCGCCAAATATTTGACAAACTCCACCTTGACATCCTCTTTAACAAGCGGTGGCTTTGCACAATTGTAGTACGCAAGTGGTAAGACATCATTGCTGCCCACGCTCGCACCAAAATGCCGGCGGTTCAGCAGCGTGAGCATGACTTCGTCGGGGAACGTAGGAAGCACAGATGGATGTGTCAGATTCTCTACCGCTGTCTCGAACTGCAGGTGGTCCAGATTCCACAGCCCTTCGATACTCGTCCAGAAACGTGTCTCAAGATGCACGTCACGCGCGAACGCAGTCGCAAGTTCTGTTGGTCCATGATGTGACGGAGAGAGATCTTTGAGTAGGTAGAAGAAAAGGCAGTATTTGTAATGTAGCGGCGTGGTTGAGGCAACGATGCGCTTGTGGAGTTCGCGGAGTTGTTCTGGGGATGAGGGTGGGTATATTTTGCGCCCTATCCTTATATTAGTACGTTTATCGCACAGGAGGGTAGAAATTTACATACACTTAATCTTTAGAAGCTCAAGTAGTCGTTCGAAGAATGTCTTGCCGCCGAGCATGTGCTTGTTTTCTTGGATCTCTTGCACAAGGCCGTCAGTGTATTCGACTGTCTTGACCCCATCGTTGTCGTCGTTGTCATCTGGGTCTGGCTTGTGGAATACGGACTCGAAGTCTTCGATGTCGAGCATCTTGAAGGCTGTGGTGGGAGTCAATGGCAAAGTGAGAGAGCGTTGTTGCATGGGTATTTGGATTGTTGTCGGAACATGAGCCTCGTTCCCTCCGCGCCGTCACGTGGAGACCTTCCCGACGCTAGCGCCACCACGATCGGCAAAGTCCCTCGCTTGAGCTGTCAAGTAAAATAATTGAGGGATAGATGAGCTATTTAGCCCTTCACTAAATTCTGCGGAATAAAGAGGGAAGCTAGAAAGGAGTGGTCATATACCGGTAAGCTACAAACTCACATTTTTTCATCAAGTGAATATCAAGAACCTCACTCAATATATTTTAATTGCTATTCTATTGTACATATACTGAAGAATTTGCGAGCATGAGTAGGCTGGTATAATTAAGAATATTTGCTCTTCAATTGAAAGGGCACTCGATGGATTGATCCAAACGCCATGCCATGCAGATGGGAGTAGAATCGCCGCTAAACTCCCAACGCCCAACACAAAAAATGAGGAGACCGTGAAATGCGTGAATAGGTTGTGAAGGTTCTAAGTCCAGTCTAAAGCGAGTTGTTCGAGATATACTGGTCCAATCCATAATTGAGATGTAGTGGGAAGAAGGGGAGGGTACAAATAGCCATGAAGGCCTAGATAAGCTTGACCAGATTGCACTCAATCTTATTGTACCAGTCGGCCAAGTGCCTACTCAGTTTTGGTCTAGTTTCCCTCGCGCCGTTGGTGTCTTCGTTCGTTGATGTCGTTTGCCATCCTCTTACCGACTTCATAACTACTGATCATGATGGCACAGGCGGGTGCTACTTTCAGGCATCTGGCAGTCCAGCCTTTGAAAAGACCCGAGATTCCTTGCTCTTGAAAGATATGCCATAGGAAGCGAGGCATGGATCTGTCTTCGGGTCGAATGAGCCCAGCGGCTTTGCTAGATCGGTCCTGAATAGAATCCCCGGCATGTCGTAGGACTTGCTGCCTCGTCTTTCCTACATCAAATGGGGTGGTGACGAAAGCGGCCACGGCACCGGAAGCAGCGCCTGCAACGAAACTGTCGATTAGGGTTTCTGTGTGATTTTCCCGACTTCGTGAGCGACTCCGTTGTCTGACCCTTTCTTCTCCTCGGCCGATGCGAAATTCAAACCCATCATGTCTCGCTTCGGCCCTTCCACGTCTGTCCGTCAACACATTGCGTCCACTTTCGTATCCCCACCAGTAGATGGCAGAAAAAGGTACATCCCGCCAGAGCGTCAAAGTCAAGCCTCTCCATAAACTACGTACGCCCTGTGATGCGACCATTTCCCTAACTCCGTCCATTGTGTCTCGAAAGTGTCTTGTCGCCGCGTCGATATTATCAGCAGCCTGCATCCTTGTCTTAAACATTTCGATAGGGCTGACAGCTATAGCGGCAAGAGTTCGAGCAGCGGCGCCTGCTGCCAAAGGTATATATGCGTCTGATACTAGTCCATGGAATGGAGACTGTTTTGCTGTCCTTAGCCAGTCATATCCAGCAAAGTAGATGACATTGGCAGGAACTGCCATGACAAGAGTTGGAGATAGTCCCCTCCATAAAGTTCTCGGTCCTTCATTCTGGGCAATCTTGCGCAGTCCGTCCCAAGTGCTGTTGATTGTGCGCCTTTCTGCATCTACGATTGCACATGCGGCATCCGCAGGATTGACAGGTGCTATGGTGGGTCCTGCCACACAGAATGGTGCGTGGTTGTTGATCCAAAACACTTCTCTACAGCAGGCCGATATTCCGAGATTGGGAGGCAAATCGCGGAACTGGGTGAGGGAACCGGCACCATAGGGACGAGGTTGCGACGTGGAGGTACTCGTGGTGTGACCTTGCGATTGCAGACGGACGCGGACAACATCGAGGGGCGTCACTAAAGAAGTTAGTTTTGAAGTTTGCGGAGTGACGTGGTAGAATTCCAATCTCCTCACCGCTGCGCGGAAAAGCTTCCGAGGCAAAATGGAGGCGACGACGACGATGAGCATAGGCGCATTACAATGAATGCACAATTGCAAGAATGAGAGTTAATGGACATACCCAACAAGGACGTCAAGACGCTCCCACTGACAGCAGATAGCATCTTCTGCACCAGGGACACGCCCATGTCCCCGATGTCCCCCATTTCCTCGGCTTTATCGGACGTCATAGGTAGCGGATGATGTGCGCCCAGGACAGGCTACCTCGGGTCGATGCGAGGTGTGTCGAGCGAGTTCCGGAGGCGCGAAGAGACAGGCGTGAGCATGTTCTATGCAGAATTCAGACGGTGGTGGTGGTAAAGAGGCGACGGAATGGTGATGCAAGGAAATAATGAACGGGGCTCGAGCGTTCTTTGCCCGCTTCAAACTTTTAGCGCGCACTTCCGCGTGGGTGGCGGAACTTGTCGGCAGTCGCCCGATCTTATCAGATGCCGCTAGTGACTCTTTGTACCTCGTACATGTCATCAATGGCTGTAGACCCCTATGAGTAATTCACCGCCAGGCTGTGTACCGTAGAGTCATCGCTGGGGTAAGTGTATATTTCTACTAGACCCTTAAAATACTTCCTGCCAGCTCCTTGACTTTCTTGACAACCGACATCGGACTTGTCGTTACCACTAAGACTTATCTCCGCCGCCACCGCCATGAACCCGACAGAAGCAGAGCTCGAAAACTTCCGCCAGAAATGGAGGGAAGAGGTCTCTGCCAAGGCAAAAGGAAAGGCGCCATCTCCTGCCATTCCGGCCAAGACAGCTCAGGCGTCGTCGAGTAGATCTCACGCCCCTAAGACGAATCTGCCTGAAGTACCATCCCACGCGCGACATCGCAGCGTGGAAGTTGTGGATGAGGTAGAACCTCACCAATACCACGACCTCGGCGAAAAGCAGCATGGCAGACGACTGGATGAAACCAGCCCTGCTGTTGAACCCAAAGAACCGCAGTCCGCTTTAGACCACTATGAAAGAGCTGTAGAGAAAGAGAACCAAGGAAGTTTGGGGGACAGTTTGAATTTGTATAGAAAAGCATTCAGGGTGAGTGTATTCTCCTACTGTCTACAATCCAAAAAAAATTGAAGGCCGTCAAAAATTGTGCAGTTTGTACAAATATTGGTTCACTCCAAAGCAAGGGCATACGGTTAATACTCGTCCCAGCTCGACTCCACCGTCCACGAAACATATAAAAACAAACACTTCCCAGCAGGTTCCTACAGAGTCGCCAAACCTCGCCCTCAAGTTCCAGATCCCAACCCCTCAAACGTCCCAGTCACTGTCCCCAACACAGCCCACCACTCCCTACAAGGCCTCTCTTCCACCCTCCAATCCCTTATCGAACCCTTCGCCACGCTCACCATCGTTGGTGAAGCACCCCCAACAGACCTCTCCCCAGCCCCACCGTGTCCTATATCTGCCATCCCAGAGGAACTCCTTGTGGAGATCTTGATCCAACTCGCCATCCAGGACATTCCCTCTTTCGTACGCTTAGCTCAAGTATGCAAACGCCTTGCGTACCTCGTAGCTACCGAGGAAAGAGTCTGGAAGCGATTAGCACTTGGACCTGAGTTTGGCTTCAGCGCGATGTTCTACACTTGGACCTGTAAGGTTGACGGAACCCCGCTAGGCGACGATGGCGAAGGCGGGTACATCCTCGGATCCTCTGATGATGTCGAAGTTCCCATTATACCACCAAGCCATATAACTACACGCCTTGTACCCTCCGTATATCCAACCTACCGCACGCTTTTCCGCCAACGCCCCCGCATCCGCTTCAATGGCTGCTACATTTCCACGGTGAACTACCAACGTCCTGGTGCCTCGTCCCCGACGAGCCTATCCTGGAACTCGCCCATCCACATCGTAACGTATTACCGATACCTTCGGTTTCTGCGGGACGGGACATGTATCTCCTTGCTCACGACGACTGAGCCTGCTGATATAGTTCCGTACCTTCACATGGAACACGTGCACAAAAACCATGGGAATCTTCCGTCTGCGCCGATGAGAGACGCTCTGCTGGGGCGGTGGCGCTTATCTGGGCCTGCAATATCCAGCGATGGTGGAGAAAATATAGAGAAGGAGGGCACGTTGTTCGTGGAGACAGCTGGTGTGACACCGAAGTATCTGTACAAGATGATTCTGTCAGTTGGAAGCGCTGGTAGGACAGCGAAGAGCAATAAGCTGTCGTGGCAGAGCTACTGGAGTTATAATCGATTGACGGATGACTGGGCAGAATTCGGGCTTAAGAATGACCGACCGTATTATTGGAGCCGGGTGAAGAGTTATGGGATGGGGTTAAAAGGAAGAACCTAGGTATTTTAGATCTAGAAGGTTCTAGTCCATAACGACAGACTCTATCTCTCATTGCAAGACTCCACATGATTGATAGCTTCATTACTACAGACGTCTTATGCTCGGCGAATTCGCTGCAACGACATGTCTATGTGGTATACATCTTTTTAATCACCAAAGTTGTTTGTGTTTCTTTTATCGTCTGGGCATACCCCTACCACGACCCCGGAGTGCTCTCTGTGCTGCACCTGGAGGTAGTGGTTTACCCGGAGCTTGTGGTTTCGCCGACTCTTGGTTCGCTAGTATATTTGTTAGCCCTGTGCACATACAAAATGTACTCTGGAATACATACTGATTGTCTCGTCCACGCTCAGAATCAGGCATGCAGCTTCCGTAGCTGCCTGAAGAGCGTTTACCTTTACCAAGCTTGGCTCCCATACGAACTTCTCCATGTTGTTCGCAATCCCCTCATTCACAAAGTCAACACCAGCCCAGATGTTGCCCTTCTTATGCTCCACCCTCAAGCGGTTCAAGATGTCCGTAGCATCAAAACCTGCATTGTCGCATAGTTGCCGGGGAATTACTTCCAACGCCTTAGCAAACGCCTTGATGATAGACTGTTGCTTGTGAGGAACGTTCTTATCGGCGTACGCGTGCAAGTAGGATGAGATCTCCATCTCAACTGCCCCTCCACCGGCTACAATATTCCTGTTCTTGATTGCCCGCTTAACAATCATAATGGCATCGTGCAGGCTTCGCTCAACCTCAGCAATGAACTGCTCGGCACCACCACGAAGCACCAACGTGCAGGTCTTAGCTTCCGGACATCCCTCAAAGAAGTTGAACCGCTCCCCACCAATCTGTCGCTCATCAAAATGTTCGCAGGTTCCGAGGTGTTTCGGTTGGATATCGGAGCATGTTGACTGGATGCTGGCGCCTGTTGCTTGACACACACGTTCGAGGTCATCTGACGCCACTCGCCCGGCACAGAACACATCCCTATCAGCAAAGTATTGTGTTGCAAGGTCGCCGATTGGGAGTTTACTGAGCACGACTTTGGCTCCGGTGTTGTATAGTGCCTCCATCTTGTTGAATATGATCTGCCATTCTGCGTCTACGATAGCCTGGTATTCCGACACTTGCTCAACACGTACTTCCGCATTATCCTTCTCGCTCTTCAGCTCTAGTTCCACATTTAAGCACACAATCTTGGGGTTCTTGAAAGTCTTAGGCTGCTGTTCGAATCCAGCATATGAGAATGTTTTCTTGAAAGCAACACCATCGACGAATAGAGAGTCCTGGAGAGCACCACCAGTGATTTTCTTGACTCCGATAAGCTTGTCGTTTAGGTCATCCTGGTCGAGAGACAAGACGGCATCCACAACCATCTTGGTGAAGAACGGCGCGTTCCGATGGATAAGCTTACTGCTCATCGCAGTCGCTGCAAGCTTCTGCAGTGTTTCCCTCTGATTGGCCGCTGCGGTGTCCACGGCAATTTCCATGATCTTATTCACTGCCATATTTGAGGCTCTCCGCAGACCCTTGATAATTGTCTGGCTGCTCACACCCTGATCTACAAAGTCCTTGACTTCCTTTAATATCTCACCCGCCAGTACAACCACAGATGTCGTTCCATCTCCGACTTCGGCATCTTGCGAGCGTGCAATATCTGTGAGGATGCGTGCGGCGGGGTGAACAATGTCGAGGAGCTATTATGGGTTAACATGTTACTACGATTGAATAAAAAATACATACCTTCATGACTGTTGCACCGTCATTTGTGATCGTCTGCCTTCCATTTTCGTCGACCATAAGCAGGTCGCCGCCATATGGTCCGAGTGTGCCTTTTATTGTAGACTGCACTGCGAGACAGGCTTCGATGTTGGATAGTATTTGGCCCCTTCCCTGGGTCTGGTCGGTACCTTGAGTCCTGTTAGAATTTCTGGTGCAGGAAGTGGGCAAGTTGACGCTTAGGAAGGAGTTGAAAGTCACACACCTTCCCGCAGCACCACAATGGTGGGTGTTTGGCCACCGAACGACATGATGGCGAGACCGAGGTGCACGAAACTCCCGTGTCTGTTGTGATGAAACTATACAGTGGAGCAGCAAAGTGTAGTGACGTCCTAACAAGTGAGGGTGGTAGGGTGCGGAGCTGTGTATACTTGCTCCCCTCACCAGGCCGCCAAACGCGTCCACTACAAAAAACTCGAGCCCGCGGTCTTGGCATTTCGGAGCGCTGTTTTACCGCTCCGCGACACGCTAACGACCTTCCCCAGCTGTCCTCCTCCCTCGTTTCCATCCGCATTGTACCACCCTTCCACGCTGCCTGCTTCCTGTGGTTCCATATTAAAAGACCCTCTTTTGTGCACCTGTCGCGCTGTTCTCCTCGCGCTAAGTCCTTCCTTCGTGGCTGCGCCAGCTCATAAATATCACTGGTTATCTGCCCTCGTGACCGCATCTCTCGCATCTTCAAGTCTCGCGCCTCCTTCCCTTGACTGTTGTAGAACGCACATATTTGCTCTTTCATCCCTCGCCATTCCCCCGCAGCTTTCATCATGCCGGCCAAGACCTTCTCGAAGAAAGTGAGCTCCCTGTACATTCCTCAAACATGGGACCAGTCTTAATTACAAATCAGCTTGCTCCGACTCCAGCAAAGTCTGCTTCAGAGGATATTTATCTACCGCAAATAGGACGCTCTAGAGAGGCTATCGTAAAACAAATATCTATACCTGAGACGATAACCGCCCTGGACAACTACCCACCACTGCTTCGCATCCCATCAGAGATACGCCGCGAGATCTTCAGATATGTGATCCCCTCCTCGACCAACAGATTCTTGCTCTACACCGATTGTGACACGACTGTCATTAGCAAAAAGTGGAATCGAAAATGTCGTCCTCACCCAGACAAGCTTACTCTCGAGATCCTGCGGACGAATCGCCTGATTTACCATGAATGTCTATCGATTCTTTACTCGGAAAATTTGTTCCACTTTTACGCATTTAATTATCTACCTGTCTTGGATTTTATACGCCATTTAAGCCCCGAGGCCAAGAGCCTAGTGCGGAAGGTCCGGCTTACGCCTCTCACGGATCAACAGTCTGAAGACCCAGCCAATCATGATGCATTTTGCACTGTCGTTCACGACTCTCTCCCGGGTTTGAGCGAACTGCAGGCTGACCCATTGGTGTTTTTCTGAATGTTTCGATAGCGACTTGGAGGGATGTACCTTGACAATGGGATCAATACCTTCTCGCAGGGTTCGAGAAGCGGCAATTAATATACTATGTATCTCTCGATATTCACGGACTTGGACGTTATTCACCGATTGGATATTGGATTTGAGCGCGATATTTGGAAGGTTGGGAAGACATGGGTATGGATTACTGTAAGCAGGCAGGGCGGATAGACACATCATTTGACTCACAAGGCCGGCAGGCACGTTGAGAGGGCTCGGCTGGATTCTGTTTCGAGCATTACGGCGATAATGAACACGATGAATCCGACTCCCGCGACGGCGCAAGGCGTTCTTATCTTTCATGAGTATCGAATTTGGCATCCAGCGAGAACCGCATCACATATTTCGAGCAAGCGTGTTTAGATGTTAGACTTATTCGGTCTTGTTTCAGGAGCTGCACCCATATTTCTCACTAGATGTCCACCTGTAAGTATGAAACTGCTTCCAACACCACTTTTAATCATTTGGCTTGCAGTGGCCCATGTTTGGTTTCTTTTTTTTTTCTTACAAGGGGCTATCATGAATCGTTTTTCTTCCCATGTACGCTCTGATTACAACTTCGGGCTTGCGTTATAATAGGCAGCTAATGGAATGTACACCTAGCGGTACCGACTCACACGTCTTATAATTCACATTCGAGCGCATTGATATTTAAAATCTCGACATATCTATCCATGCACATCGCTATCGATCAATGCAACCAGCGCAAAAAATCTATTGCCATCTTCGGAAAAAGCTCATTATCAATGCTACGCACCCGCAGCAATGAAAGCTGCTCTCAAATCTCTCAGTGGATCACCTCCCTCATATAACCCTAGCGAGAGGTACGTCGGCTGCTTGTATCCCAACAGGGCCTGCATTTCTGGCGACATCTTAAGGGCAGTGCTGTGCGGAACGGCGAGGAACTGATTCTCCTCCGTTCGATAAATCCCCTTACAGAAAAAGAGCCCATGGACAACGCGCGTGAAGTTTGGAATGCTGTTATGGCCACCACCGTGGTACGCGCCGGCTAGAAAAATGAGTGCGGAGCCGGGCGCCATCTCTGTAACATGTCAGCATCGTTGTAGTGCAATGAGATGACGAATAACGGTGAAATAAAGAATAGATATCGAAAATACGGACCAGCAAATGTTACTTCCTCGGGTTTCGGTCTTCGGTCATTATCCCACTTATGGCTTCCCGGAATAAACATGGTCGCTCCATTCTCCCTCGTCGTCTCCACCCCAGCTATCAAACATGCAAACTGGCTAACTTTCTCCAATTTGTATGGCACAGAATGGTCGATCAGATGCACAGTATCATCTCGATGCAGCCTCTGCCGCGGTGCCCCGGGCCCCATACGGAAACTCATGCTGATAGAAAGCAAAGGATCGAGGTTATAAGCGAACGGCACATCCTCGATCATACGCTCTCCAGTATCTGTCAAAATCCGTTTCCGCAATTCAATAAGATGCGGGTGCATGCATAGATCCGCCATAGTTTGGGACTTTCCAACGAGCCCATTGATGACGCGGGTTTCTCTGGGAATGATGTTGAAACCGGACATGTCATTTTCGCCCTGGGAGACATGGGAAGCGAGTTCAAGATCAATGTCGGTAAGTTGAGAGAAGGTGATGAATTCCGTTAGTATGAGGCCGCCGTCGCGGTCTAGAACAGTTATTATTTCATCAATGGATGATGTGCTCGGGAGAGAAGTGATGGTTACAGAAGGCTTGTAGTTGGAGGGGATGGGAATTGCGGGAATGGAGGCCATTTAGGAAGACTTTGGAGGGGTATGTTGTTTTTGTCTCTTTTGTATAGAAGTATACTGGAATCTTGTAGTAAACAGATTATAAAAAGTGTTCTCCTTTAACGTAGTGGTTTACTTATACACAGCAACATCAAAACTACTGATCCAAGTCCCCTCTGAACCATTCCTAAAATAGAAATCTGCGAGATGATTGATTGAATCCGACTTTAAGATAGCCAGTAAGTAGGCCATTGCCCCGCACCTAGACGCCGTAGTCGAGAGTGTAATCCAACACCGAGCATAAGCGGGGCTGCTAGTACGGAAATGGCAAAATTTCGCAGTTGGTTCGCGTGTTGGGTATCTTGCGACCATTAGGCGTAAACTGGTGGGGACACGCGTTTGGTGGAGGTATCGGTGCTTTGTGTTATTGCCGTCTCTAAGCAGACTGCACACCTTCTGTAGAGTTGTTTATAGGGCTAGGTCGAAGTTTAGACCACTACCCCTGGGGCTACTAATAAGTACAAAGAGCTGCGCATTACGGATTGGTTGTGGTAGATCTTGTCGTTAAGTACCAGTAAGCAGAACATTAGCGAAAAAAAATTACTATCTGCACCTGCCAGCATCGCTTGTGTCTACAAGGCAAGGTACTCTTAACAAAAACAAAAGGGTTTGATGGCAAATGTATTCCTCTTGTTCTGTTCCTGAATTTCCATGCCTCGCCGGGTAATTGACCTCAAGACTAGACATAGGTGATACATACAAACGCGATCATCCCAGCATTCGTCTCTATTTCCAACTCACATGCCTCTATTTTCTCTCCTCCAACACTGCCCTCATATCCTCTGCGAACCCCCTCTCAAAGGCCTCCATATCTCTCGATGGCATCCACCCCAAGCTCCTCCCTACACTTGACACTGTCCTCGAATTACTAACAAGACTCAATTCTACCATCATCTCATCAACACCACCACCCATCATACTATTCAAAATCCTCGCCCCGTCCTGCAAGCTCACATTTTCCACCTCGGCACTTTCGATCAGGTGTTGCTCCGCCATTGCCCTTCCCACCCGTTCTGCGACTTCTTTCCAGGTATGCCTCCCATTCGCACTGAACACAATCCCCCTCTTGCCGGTAGGAACACCCTCTCCACCGTCTAAAATCCGAAGCACAAATAGGGTGTATAAATCCGCAAGATCCTGGACATGTACATGATCCCATACTCCTTCCCCGTCGCCAACAACAACTGCACGACCATGATCCAACGCGCCACGGATAAGTGTTGGGATCTGTATGCTTATTTTGTTAAACAATCCTGAACCAAGGCCGAAGATGAGTGGTGACATAATGACCAGGGTCTTCACCCCTAATTCTAGGCCTAAGTTGATCACTCCAAGCTCGGTAGTGCGTTGACTATACTGATGATTTGTCTGACGAGAAACTTCATAGGCAAATACATCATCCAACTTATCGTCGAATTCTCTTCCGGCATGATCCTCAAGATAAATCTTTGAAATTGGCCTATCAGCGAGGTTGGATGTGCCAGATGTTTGTATATACCAGACTTCTTTCCCGGTATTCTTTTTCCTCTGGGCCAATCCGCGTATCAGTGCTTCTGCAGAGGGAAGGTGGAAACCTGGGGTTGTATTAATGACGAGATCGGCATTTGCAGCAGCTGCTGTGGTGGCGTCCAGGTCATCCAGGTCTTTGTAAGTGATTGGGTGGACACGGGAGCCGTAGGTTGAGGTGAGAGATTTTGCACGGGAGGAAGAGCGTAGGAGGAGGGTTATTGGGGTAGATTTCAATGTGGAGTGAGGGCAGGAGAGGATTGTGGATAGTATTGTGCCTCCTATGTAGCCCGTGGCGCCGGTGAGGAGAATCTGTGGCGCTAGGGATGTCATTGTGGGCGTTTGAGATAACGTGGTATGGTTAGGGTGGGGTATTGATGTGTAAAGAAGGCAGTATAGTCAAACAATAAAAAAGGAGAAACCCAATGGATTTAAAAACCTTGCTGAAAGACAAAGGTCGTAAGGGATTTTTTATACAACTATAATCAATTCTAATGCGGAGTCACATCTCACTCCGCAACTCCGCTATCTCGATCCTATTGATTAAAATCTATCAAATTGCTCGGTAAATGTCTATCATGTCTCATGCAAATACCCAGTTGATCAAGAATATTTTTATCAAGTGCTGTGTTTCGATTGGTTGATGCTTAGCATTTATTATACACATGAACCAGAATGCTTGGTTGCAATCGACAAACTAATATGTGAACAAATACTTCCAAAAGTGGAGGGACAAGAGTGGTTATCATACTCATGCATATCGCTGTTCCATCCCAGTTCCTCTAGAACGCTCAGCTATGCTATGCTATGAACGTAAATGAGGACCATATATCGGGGAACTATCCCAAAATCAACAGGACAACCCAAATCCCCCAACCTTCCCAACCAGAAAAACCTGACCCAAATGAAGCAAAGAAACCTGGAAGCCGCCCAGACTGTACACACAATAGTCATGGGATAAACAAAAGAAAAGATTCCATAATACACTGTGCAGTCTGCGTCACTGCAGAAATATTTATAATTCTCCCAAAGAATGCAAAATAGCGAAGACGATCAACGTAACCTCGTGCATACGTTATACACTCCTGTCGGGACTCTCTCCTTCCGCCACAACCGCGACCCCAAGCCCTCGATCCGGACTCTGCAGTACCAGTTGCTCATGTCTCCGGGCGCGGACGAAGTCGGATATGCTCTTGATAAGAATGAACCAACCGACAATCATCAGTCCATAAGCCAACCAATCGCTACTTGAAATTCCACTACTCGCGGGTGTCATTTCGCCCCCATTCGTGGATGCAACGGCACTGGGGTCGAAATCATGCGCATTCGGATCGCTCGGAACGCCACCATCGAAACCGCCACCAGGAGAGTCATTGCTCGGTGCTAAGCTCGAAGCGCCCTTCATCGTGAAACCATATTGTACAAGTGTGATTCCGAGGCCGG
The DNA here is from genome assembly GCA_013620735.1 of Clavariopsis aquatica. Taxonomy (NCBI): domain Eukaryota; kingdom Fungi; phylum Ascomycota; class Dothideomycetes; order Pleosporales; genus Clavariopsis; species Clavariopsis aquatica. The sequence continues at coordinate 32,389 of JAAZQE010000252.1, forward strand.
CGCGTGATCCGTTCTTGGCGGCGTGGGTGGTATGTAGGAGGTAGGTGAGTAAGAAGCCAACAAGTTGGAAGGACATGGAGATCATGGCGTTCCAGACGAAGGAGAAGACTGAGCCAACGGGGAGGCCTTCAACGAAGACTTCATCACCGAAGGTGCCAGGGGCGAGGATTGTGGTTTCCCAATAGGGTGGGGTTGCGTCTGCTGCAGCTTGTTCGTATGTCTAAACCTGAATGTTAGTATATGATCTTTTCGTAAAGTAAATGAAGGTGTACGTACCGGGGGTTTCTCCTCAGCATCCTCTCCCCTTGTGGGTTTCGCACTCAGATTCGCCCACACTCCATCATTTTGTCCACCGCCATATATCCTGCCCTGTGTCGAGGCTGTTGTGTTGAAGACGGGCAACTGCGTGACCCTTCTTTGAATGTTCGCTCTCGGATTCACATCATTCTCGGTCGTTGTCTCGAAAGCGTGCGATGTTTCCGGCGTCCCCCGCATCAACCTCTGCCGATCGTCCATGCCATCTGCATTCTCATCGTCGCTATCATCCTCGTCCGATGGAGAGTCAAAGGTATCAGCAAGTGTGCGGTCGGCATCGTTGGATAGTGGGTCATCTGCAAGTAGGCGCCGTGATGAAGCGTTCGGGGATGAGGCGCGGCTATGAAAGGACGGTGGGGGAGAGTTGGGAATCGGGTAGGGCGGGTGCAGACTCAAAGGCGACGATTCATCTTCATCTTGTTCCGCTATCTGTGTATAGTGTCGCATTGTCAGTATACGTAAAGGGGGCTTCGGGGATGTGGGAGATGCAAAACGGGGTCGCGACAGGCTACGTACCCGTTCGTATCGCTGCTGAGGGGGCATGGTGGACGCTGCGCTGAAAGGTGCAGGTATGCGAAGGAGGAGTTTGTCGAAGGTGCGGAAGAGTAAACGAGGACAGCGCCTGGTGAGCACAGGCAGGTGAGTTCAAGGGTCAGGCGGTGTTGTGTAGTGCGGTGGGAGTGGAGTGTTCACGTCGTGTAGTGTTTCGTAAGTCCGTCCCTGGAAGCGCCGAGAAAGGTGGCTTAGCAGATCACGTAATGAGCCACAATTAGTCTCACCATCATCGATGCGAATCATGTTCGCCCGTGCCGGACCAAAGCTTTGAACCTCACATTTTGAAAATGGCAAACCCAGTGCGTACATGCACCTCATGCTTCTGTAAATACGTGCAATTATATACTAACTATTGACCCAGCAAACGTTAACAAGGCACTATGCACGCCTCCTCACACTATGGCCGAAAGACGCATTGCGCCCGAACCTGCCCTTCACCAAAACCATTGAATACCGTGGCCTGCCCTTCGGACTCAAACCCGAGTCTCCGGCCCTGACCACCGAGACAGACGTAAAGACTGCTGCGCCATACAAGCCCGCAGACCCTCGAGTTGAACTTGCCAACGTCAATGCCCTGTTCCTGTTGCTTGAGAACAAGTTCACCAAAAAGTATCCCATACCACAGGAAGTGCTACATCCAAAGTCGAACCCGGTGCACTATGATCGCTTGATGGAAGAGATTGAGCGCGCGCCGAAAAAGTCGTGGTGGGGTGCGAAGGTTGATGAGTGGAGAATGAAGATTCGATGGCAGTAGCAAAAGGCTGATGCGGGTGGGTTAGATGATGCTTTAATGATTGTATATGATAATTGTACCAATGACAAGACTGTATTCTATGGGGAATGGATCGTGCAGGAGAATATACTCACTGCTGTTGGTTCCTCGAGGCTGAATTAGCTGGAAAGATTTCGTCCCTGTGAAGGTGCGTGATAAAGTATCAATTGTGCTCTGCCAAGTACCATTCATTCACATCAAGTCAAGATTTTCGATCCTCAAGATCATCCCGAATTCCACTCGTCATATAGAACCATCCTAATATTGAACTGTTGCCTCTACCAGTATATCTTGCATCCCCTTGGAAAACTTCACATCTAAAGTTACCATAATTACATATTCTCTCCATGCTAATTTGGTAACGTTATAGGCATTTATGCTTTTCATTTCTTAATGAAGGCCTGGCAAAGCCAAAATTGGAATGGAGAGGCCTTGGAAACAAGAAAACAGATGGACCGTGCATTTATTGTCGTTTAGTGACATACATGGCTGCTTTCAAAGGTTGGAGCCTACTCCATCCATCAATCACCCCAATGTTAATCGGATACCACTTAGCATTCCATCGAACGAAAGGGGAACCACGTCCGAGGCGCAGCTAACAATTAATTATTAAGGCTCTACATATATGTATCGTTTGCTGGACTGAACACTACAAGTAGGTATAACCAACCAACGAGGGAAAAAGGTATGATTGCAAAAAAGGAAACAAGAAACATCCACCAACAGCATCTCACTTGGACTTGGCTTGGTGTTCCACCTCATGATAAAATAGCCGTCCTGGATCGAGTCAATACCATTTTCTCCAATGAACATGCCTCTAGGATTAGTAGGGAAATTATCGACCAGCGTATGGCATTCTAGTTGCACAATGTCAGACTGCATGCATGTAGTAAATCACTTAGAGCTATGTGAAAGCAGGAAATATAATGGCGCTATGAGCACATTTGGTGGAAGGGCACAAAGACTAGGGGTGGCTTTGCCATGCTACCCACGGAGTCGGGTTCTTTTAAGTATGACCTATGGGACAGACGCGATATTGTGCAGATGCAGAAACAGTCCTCGAGATATTCGCTTGGATGCAAATTTATTAATGGCACTCAACTCAGCATTTAACTCCTTTTGGAGAGAGACCCTTGGTAAATAGCGAACATGACCTTGATATTCCAAGGTCTTACAGATCCACACCAAAGCAATTGCGTAGGACATTCAAGAGCAAACAAAATGAAAGTCAACCCTCGGACGCAGAGGATGAATGATAGCATATGATTGTTGACTGCTTGTTGATAGCCTTGGCACTTATCATGTGTTGAAGGATGATGTCATAGAGGGGCGTTTCAGTATTGTCCCATAGTGGGAGTTATCGACACTCAATCTTACATTACCTTCACTAATCATAAGAAAGAAACAACAAGGAGAAGAAGATGCCGGCAATGTCCCGTGATGTGGTGAGTTTCGAAGTGGAGTCGACCGAACAACCATGAGCACGGGCCGCGCGAAGGATTATTGTCGGCGAAAACAACAGTCAGCCGGGTGCATGCATACTTCGGCTTCGGAATGCGCCAACAACAAGCTTGCTCGACATCCGCCATGCGCCATTAAATTCTGCAAGTTCCAATCCCATCCGGTGAGCTTTGTAAACA
>JAAZQE010000253.1:0-35573 GCA_013620735.1 Clavariopsis aquatica
GAAGGGGGGAGGGGGGGCTTCACTGAACGACGTGCACTCGCCAGTCACCAAGATGAATGTCCATCTGGCCTGGTCTAGCCTACCGAGTACATCCATCCATCCATCCATCTGCGTCTGGCGCATGAGGAGCGGCGACTTTGTCATGCACACTAGACCATCCCGATGCGCGTATAGAGGCTACAATGTCAGTGGATGTTGGTATAGCGCACTGGTTCGTTCTCTAGTTTTCTAGACGTATATGGAATGGAATGAGGTGTGTACTATGTGACGTCGCCCCTCCTCCTCTCCCTTATACAAAGACATGCTCTAAGACGAAATAAGAAAATAAGAAGAAGAAGAATAAGAAGAAGAATATACACGCCGTTGGGTCATCATCCAAACCTGAGTAAGAATTATCCAAGTGGTGCTAACTACAATGTGCACTTCTGTCTCCCTGTATCTATCCCTGGGCGCCTTTATATGGGTATATTGGTAGGCTTAAAGTTGGATCAATGTGGGTTCTATTCGCGCGTTCAATATACTTTGACCACGTATAGATACATACATACATACATACATACATATATATACAGACATATATATGTATACTCCTGAGCGGACAAAGATGACGGCTTGTCATGGCCGTGGCTAGCACGGGGGTATTACAAACATGTATTGTATTCTATGCCTTCTTGGCTTGGGTCTGGTTACACTGGCCTAGATGGACTGCATTACTTGCAGAATTGGAATGGTGAGTGAGTGGATGAGTGAGTGAGGTAGATGCGTATTGCTTTATGGTTGTTAACGGAGGTGTGTTTGTGTGTTCATACATCAATACATTATACACCAGAGACAACGTGCAAAGGCCGCATTGATATGACATGTTTTTTTGTCCCTTCTCTCTCTTTTGTTGTCTGCATAACGAACCAATTTGCTACCATGACAATCCAATACCCTAAAGACAGTTTACAAATATATGATGATTAAAGCATGTCAAGAAAAAGAAGAAGAAGAAACTACAAAAAGGAGACCTAGAGGCGATATCAACGCCCGTCATATTTTTTCCCCTTCCCCCCATCCCACATATGTATGCTCCCGAACAACTAATTTGAAAACACAAGATGCTATCGCCCTTTTGCGACGAGACCGTAGAGCGAAGAAGATTAATGGACCAGGGTGCCGTAGTCCCCGTTCACAATCCCATTGGGCATCTGCTTGAACGCGTCTTGCAAGCCCAACGACTTGAACCCGTTGGCAAGACCATTTATATTTTGGCCCTTGGCCTGGGATTTGGCATCGCCTTTCTTCTCCTCGGGGCTCCCAACCACGGTGTCTTCGGAATCATCTTGTGCTTCATCTCTGTCTGCAACACTCCCGCCGTCGTCGTGTTCAGCATCCATCTCGGCGTGCTTCTGCTGGTGCTGCTCCTCCAACTCTCTCTCCACATCCACCAAGTCCTCGCCCAGCTCCGGCTCCTCCCTCGCATCCGGCACCATATCCTCGTCCAACCCCCACTGCTGAATCGCCCTGATAATGTCCACAGCCAATTGCCCGTTCTTGCGCAAGGCCTTGTCCCAATGGGGCTTCATTTCGCTGTCGAGCACCATGAGGCGCGCGACTGCGTGCACGAGCATATGTCGCATCGGCGACCCGTCGTCCGTGTTGGCATACACGTATTGCACGCGGCGCAGGCCCGGGTATGTATCCGAGTACTTGTACCATTCGCGCACCACCTGCAGCACATCCGCAATGAGTGCTGGGGCTTGGAACTTCTCCGCTATCAGGTACAGATCAAATAGTACCCCTAGATCCGACTCTTCTCTCGGGACGGGGAGAGACGACGAGTAAAGCCACCCGACAAATGTCTTAAAGGGGACGTCTTCTTCGTCGGGCAACCCGTACGAGGTGCTTGTTGACCCCTTGGCGTAGAAGATCTTACGGAAGAAGGGTGAGTGGTGACAGAGGAGCTTTTCGTGCAGGATCCAGTGCGTGTTGCTGGTGCCCACGTATATGTCGACCATGGAGCGGGAGAGGAGTCTGCGTGGTGTGTCAGTTACGGCTGCTAGATGGTGGTGGAAACTGTGTGAGGATATCGAGTGGGTAGGGGCATGGCCGCATTTGCAACAGCAACAGTGAATGGAACCAAACATACTCATGAAGCGGCTTTTCTTGCGTGATGTCAGGCATGATGATATATGTATGTGCTTGCGAGTCTCGTTTATCAAAGTTGAAGTTATAAAGTCAGTTAGTTCACACCGGGAGAAGAAACAGTGCAGGATTGAAGCAACGAAACTTGAAGATAAATTGTCAAGATAATTTCACAAGAACAAGACTGGACAAGAGCAACGCCTCAGTGAGCTGTGCTGCCTCTAAAAAAGCCGGACCTTCAGGAGGTTGGGAGCTGAGAGCCACCAGAATCATTGCTATGACGTAGATGACGAAGGTTTGGCGCCTGTGGCCTTGATAATCCCTGCGTACAACATGAACCCCCGCAACTTGGCCACGCCATCAGGGATCATGGCGATCGCGGGCCCCCAATTCTGCAAGAAACTATTACTGCGCGTCAATTTTGGGCCCACAAATGTGCAGCGGCTTTGGATTGCGCATGGAAGGTTGAGCCGTGGTGGCTGGTGGGTGCACCGTCTTTGAATCGGAGCGAGCTCATGTTCCAATCATAGATACAGGGCATCAACTTACCGAGCGGAAAACGCTTGTCAGTCCTCACAGTGCATATTATCCCGCAGGTGCTGTGATGTTGGTCCACTAATTTAGCTCTGCAGCCGTCAGATGTAGAGCATGCATGGCAAATGAAACATTGATTCCAGGAGTGATTGGCGCCCATACATTTGGGATAGTACATAACTACGTCTTGTGCCCCAATGATGATGCTCACGCTGCCCGACGGTCCGCAGGTATGTTCTTCCGCTCCTTTGCTGTAGTCTTCTTGCGACGGCGCTCGATGACATGTGCACGTTGTTTCGACTTCATGTTCTGGAAGCGGTCGATGAGAGCGAGCTTCTTCTGCTCGGCTAAAATAATGTCAGCATATTGCTCGATACAAGTATGGGGAAACAATTGAATATGTGATGCAGGAATGGCATTGGACAGAAGAGCTTACCCTTCTTCAAGTAGAAAGGCTGTTTGCCTTGCTTGATGAGCTCCTTCTCCTCCTTCCTGTGCTTTTGTACAATCTCCTGTTGCTTGTCTTTCGCTTCCCGCGCCTTTTGCTGCGACTCCATGGACAGCAGCTGCCGCTTCAACTGCGCCTTTTCTGCCTCGTTTTTCGACTTCTTGATGGTCGCCCGCAGATCTGCCATCTCAGATGCTCTATAGTCGTCGAGGAAGGAATATCGGTTCTTCAGTGTGGTTTCATTGGGCCCTACTCCGGAGAGTTGGTCGAAACGGGGGTCGCGAAAGACGGGTTTTTTTACTTCGACCGCAGTTCGTTTTCGAGTGACCGCGCGCTTGCTTGATTGTATCCTCGGGGCGTGTTTGCTGGAACGCGCAAAGGGTGCTCCATCAGAGTCTGATGACCCACCATCGGTCGCGTCGCTTTCGTCCTCCACGTCCTTTGTTGGATTGGCCTTCGTGGATGCCTTTTCGGACGTTTTCGTCTTCTTGCTTGATTTCGGGTTTGGAGATGCTGCAAGCTTATCTGCCTTCAATGCCCGTAGTCTCTCCCGCAATGCTTGCAGCTTGTCCTCCTGCGACGCTGATGCTCCGTCGCCGCGCTTTCGCTTTCGACTCGCCTGCTCTTTCGAAAGTGATTCTTGTGCTTTAGCCAAAGCACCAAATGAAACTTTACTCAATCGCGCCTCATACTGGTCCTCATTTGAGTCTTCTGACTGGGGGATATTAGCACATGTCAAGTATCGCCTGTGGGAATCTTACTGCCTCTTCCTCCTCCTCCTGTGCGCCATCGTCTTCCTCATCCTCAGATCCTGAGCTTATTATATCTGCACCATCACCGGTATCTATTATGGACGGAGAAGATCGGTCGGTAACCTCGTAATATTCCTCGCTGTCTGAATCTTCCTCCGCCGCTCGCAGCGTGCGGTTGAGCTTTTTCTCGAGAGGCATTTAAAGGACTCTGGCGTACGTCTGGAAAATGGCGCTCGATTGTGGAAATACAAGTGCGATCCAAGAGCTCAATCTGACTCGGCGCAGCACTGTTATATACAGTTGAGGTGTAAAAGAACGTCGGCGTAACTTTTCCCATGTCCCACTTCAATTAGATCCTTGCAACGCCGAAGTTCTGCCGACCTCCGATCCTGTTCTCCGCCAGGCTACCATTTCTTCCTCTTCACAATCGCCACCACCGCCTCTCATTGTCGTTTGTTCTCTCACGTCAAACACGATATTTTCGCCAAGAATATTTGTGCGTCGTTTGCTCGATGCCTTCCGCACCACTAAACTCACGGTACACCCTCCATCTCCACGACGTTGAAGTCGCAACTAACAACCGCAACAAGACCGCCCTTGGCCAGGACGGCGTGCCCGGTGATATTCTTCACAAAACAACCAAGATGAACGATACAAACACCAACAGCTCGGACGCAGACCTGCAGCCCCCAAATCGCCAAAGCGCATCAACACCTCCGGCGCCTCTGGCTCCGTCGCTAGCATTCCGAGGCCCACCCCCGCAACAATCGCAGCAGCTACCAGTTTGGGCCCAGAGCTCATATGCTGCTCAATATGCGCAGTATGCTCAATATGCCCAATATTATGCCTACAACGCTCTTTCCCCGGCGCAAGATTTCAACCTACGGCAGCATAACGCCCCGTACCCGCATTACAACGGCTACAGTTATCCAATGTATTCTTCCTATAGCCAGGCTCATTCGTTTGGGGACGTAGAACATTCTGGGCTACCGACGACCCTACCGACACAACTTCACGACAGCCCCCACTATCCGCCACAGGGCACTATCCCTACCCAGGCGCAGTATGATTACCTCCGCCTTGTACGGACATACAAGTCCAGGAGCTTCCGAATTGACAAGCGAAACAGAACTCCCACAATTATCCCACAGCCGTCCCAGTCGAAGAAGGGCAATAAGAAGAAGGATGCTCGACAAGCTGCGCTGGCCCAGTCCAAAGTTCCTCACAGGGTGCATACTCATGCAAAGATCATGTTACCTGCCCCCATGCCTACAGCAGAATATCTTGAACAAGCTGCAGAGGAACCCTTTGTCATTGACCCGCCAGATAGGGTGCTGGTTATCCTCGATCTCAACGGAACGCTTATATTTCGCCCCAATCCGCGCCACCAGGCAACGCGCATGGTAGCTCGACCATTTCTGAAGCAGTTTCTTCGATATCTCTTCGCAAATTTCTCAGTAATTGTATGGTCTAGTGCAAAGCCCGAAAACGTCAAAGTTATTGTCGAAAATGTTCTCGACAACGATTTGCGGTCCATGCTAGTGGCTTGCTTGGCTCGAGATTCTTTTGGACTTGCACCGAATCACTACAGTCTCAATGTGCAAGTGTACAAAGATCTCAACATAATCTGGGACAAAGAGGAAATTCAGGCACAGATCCCAGATTACGAGTACGGGAAACAATTTGGCCAACACAACACAGTCCTAATTGACGATACCATTATCAAGGCCAGTGCACAACCCCATAATCTATTGTTGATCCCCGAGTTTACCGGCAGCAAGGAGGACATGGAGGGTGATGTGCTCAGGGAAGTGGCAGGCTATCTCGAGGTGCTCAAAATGCAGTGGGATGTCTCGAAGTTCATGAGAAAGGAGCCATTCAAGGCTGACGGTCGATGGCAATACGACTGGGAGGACGAGATAGCCGAGGGCGGAGAACTTGAGCACAGTGTGTCTATGGCAGACTGATTGCATGGCATTCTGATTCTGGTCTCAAGTCAAATTGTCTATTAAGCTTCCACTGAACATGTGGACTATGTATATGTTTATTGAAATTCCTTACCATAATGCCCTACTTTATCACTTTTGTTAAGAACCAAAGAGGCTTTTTAGAGAGAGAAAGTTCTATTATGACTTGCTTTCGCTTGCTACACGAATATCTTCAGTAATGGCTTTGTTCCCTCTAGCGAACGTTGCGTAAGGCGAATACATAAAGGGTATTTTTTCAAGAATGTGGGAGGGGCGGCCATATATAGAAAACATATTGCTGCCTTGGATCTCGGAGTTCAAATAATACGTTGAGAACTTTCACATGTCCAATACCAATGGTGAGAAAATTCGGCCCAATGTTATGAAGCCCCTAGTATGCTAAATGATTATCAGACAGCTCATCCATTGCCTAGTCCAAGCAGATAAATTGCAGATTATATGGAGCCACGCGACATCTATGGATAGGTCCTTTAATAGTATGATTAAATAATTTTTGTTCATAGAAAGTGACTTGGAGACCCTTTCTAAATGATAAGCCCTATCATTTATTCTACCGTTAGAAATTACGAAACAATCTCATAAAACGATTTATCTAGTTTGGCCAGAGCGTAATATGAACACATTTGACGTAAGGCACAGAGCTGAAGTGAAGAGCTTGATGTCTGAACCAGCTTGCTCTAGAAGCCGTTTGAGTTATACTCGTATTGACTTCAGTCATAGTGTAAGTATAGGGAAGTTGACTGTATCATTATCACACGGCCTCCCGGTCTTTCTAAGAATTGTATGTTTTCTAGTATCTCACTGTTTCGCTGGATTTTAAAATATGTGCACTCTTATTTCCTCAAACTTACTCCACAGTGTACATTTAGTATTGAAAATATATAGCCCTGGCGAGAAGAACAGACCATTGCCTCTAACACAGTAGAGGAGTTGAGTTAATTATGCGGTTATGCAGCAAAAAATCAATCGTGACTTTAACCTATCTCTCTGTACTAGTGAGAGTAAATCTGTAAAAGCACCCACAATGCTAGCCGTCAAAAGTCGTTTTGATAGCTATATAGCCTTACCGAAGACTGAAATCTACAAAAATAATATATGAATTCATACGTATCCTCTTCGCAAGGCTCAAATATGGAATATCCCCTACAATAGAACTTTCCCATACAACCCATACGTATTCTCAGGTTACAAAACCACATCTCTCGGAATTTCGGCCTACTCTCAGCGGACTACATTGTCTATGCCAGTCAAATCTTTTGTTTTCTGATATTCATAGTAGTACTAGAGCCACTTTGATCTACATTAAACCATCTAGGGTTGCCAGGTTGCTATGGAAATTCCAAGGAAAGTGTTACAATTGCTTGTGCTGGAGGAAATTCCGCAAAACATGGGTTACTAAGGTTTGTTTGAGGACTTCGGAATAGTGAGTATAATTTCCTTGAATCTTTTCTCGTCCCACGATGACCTGATACTACTAATAGTATTGTCAGGAGAATAAGAGACGCAGCAATAACATCCAAAACAGTCCTCAATTCTGTGTGTGTGGTGTTGCGCACTGTTGTGAGCGAAGAGAACGACTGTTCCATATAACCTATATACACATACCGCAAAAGCAGGTCCAAGGTTCTTGAAAACGTTTATAATCAGAACTCTATTCAGATTCTGAACAAAACAAACGTTTTTGGCGGGTTGATTTGACGGGGACGTTTGCCAGAAAGGCGAATGTAATGATGCGCCGTGTCTAATAATATACTATACTCTCGACAATAGGACCGGACCAACCTCCAAATAATATAGTTAAGCGTAGGGTAGATCCTAGAAGAATAGGACTGCACAAATACGTCTAATTGGGATACAGAGTGTCAACCATCCGTTTCTAAAGCTTTGTTTGAGTATGTACAAACAAGCCAGAGAAGGCGAGAAGAGACACTTTATGTTCTTATAGAAACTACAATCAACGTTTGTGGGTTCGTCAAATTAAAGTAGTATGGCGGAGATTTTCATCACTGTAGATCAGGGCCTATTAGTCACAAAATTATGGACCCAGGTTGCTGCCCCATGACTTCAGTGAAAGCCGAAGCCTACTTGATTCCACTCATCTAGTAATCCATAGTGCAAATCACCTTGAAGGAAGGCGGTGACTTCTGCATCAAAGAGGTCGTTTGGGAGAGCATCGATGTCAAAAGTTTGAGGAGGTTGAGTGCTGGGGCCTTCATTTGGTCTCAGATAGGGTTGTAGCTGTTCTGTTGAAGCTGTGACGGATTCTCTTCGTTGTTCCTCCGAACTAAACGCACTCGTCCGTGGAGAACTCGGGTCATAGTCTTGGAAATTTAAAGTAGTAGGGGTTGGAGGAACAGCTCGAACAGAACCTGGGGACGGGCCTGCAGAGAGGGGTGTAGCAGCCTGTTGAAGCCCCTCCTGCCATCTCCTCGCCATGGGCCAGGCATGTTGCAAATTCTCGATGATTTGAAGACACCGCGTAAGCATCGCCGCTGCTTTATTTGCTAAGCCAGGGCATAGTTGTGGGCACTGCCAAAGGTTCAAGGCCAAAGAGCCGCACACATATATAGGAAATACTAAGATAGCGGGATACCCCTCGGTTTGTGTCCGCATTGCGAATGAGACCTCGATCTGTTGGTAGAGCTCGACTACGTTCTCGAAGAGCTCCTCCGATACAGGTTTCCAGAAGCCAGATGGGCCTTCAGCCCCGTCAGATGTCGGAGCACTCTGATTAATAGAAGCTTTGATGTTTTCCAGATACATGCGTCTCATAAGGATATTGCTAAGTCGGATCATCATGACGACAGAGAGGTATGCCAATTCGAACCCCAAATCTTTCCATACTTTTAGACTCCAGATAGACCATTTGTGTTGAGTAGGTAGCTTATCCTCGAAGTGTTTTAGCATTGCTGCCATGTTGACATATTGGCTGTTCGGTCCCTGTGCAGCATTTTCAGGTCGGCATGCCTGCCGTGCAACCTGACCCCATAGACTATGGCTCTGTATGAGTGTTGCAAATAAAGAACGTCTAGGAGAGTCAATGAGTGAAGGATCGGCCAAAGCAGGCGGTGTTGAAGGCAGAGCTGCACGTTCAGTCGGAACAATGCCAAAGGAGAAGTCTGACTCTTCCGAAGGCAGTAGTGCGGTAATATCTTCACAAGAAAAGGGTACAGGAGAGCTATAGCCCGAGTGGAGGTTATCCTGGCTTTGGATCATCCAAAACGTCCTACGAGCTGCCTCAGAGAATATGATTTGGTCGCTTGTCGCATCGGGCGACAGGCGATATGTCTCTTCTCGGTGGAGCTTCATCATGGCTGCCATTCGCACGGCAATCCCCATATGAATTGAACTACGTTCGCGGTCTCCGTTACCCCATTCAGCAATTGAGAGTAAAAAAAGAGCCTGCACATTCTCAAGATTGCTGTTGTACATTTCGTAAGGCACCTTTTCCAGTGCAGCAGCCATGAACCTATCAGTTGCTTTCGCCCCATCCCCATAACGTTGGACTAAACACGGCGTAAAGCGAGCAGAGAGACAAAGTATACACAACAGTAGGAAGTTGCTGACATCGCCCTTCTGTATGCGCTCAAAGAAGCTAGTCTTTGGTATGAAGCCAAGTTGGAAATAGGAAGTCGTAAAGACCTTGCAGGCTTCAATAAAATCTTCCGGGCTCGGAAACTCGTCGCTTCTTTTTTGATTCACTAAATTCAAATCGTCGCGCTCTAGATTTTCATGAACGACTGTTTTCGCACTGGTGTCTTCTTGGATTGGTGCCTGGCCTAGCCTCTCTTCCTCGTCTACACTGGAGCTCTGTAGATCTCGCGACCGAGACTGAATCCTTGAACGCCAGTTCCGATCCGTATCAGTCTCCCCTCTGCGTGGAAATGTACAAGATTGTGCATCGTATGCGTCTGACATCCGGCAAGCTTCGCATGGTGGAAGGTTATCGGCAGCGTGTATGCATTTTATTCGTAGACGCCGACAACGCCGGCAGGCGACTGTTCCTCTCCGTCGAGCGGCCGGGGTGTCGTTACTGGGGGGCATTTCCACAGAGAAAAATGAAAATCCGGTGGAGAGAGACTGCGTACAATCCGGCAAGTAAATGGAGACAGCTGTGTAATAAAAAAGCGCTGATTCGTGATCGGGACCCACAGCTCAAGATTGCCGGAATCCGGCAATCAACTAGTCTGGTGTATCAGATATCTGACTAACAGAAATTGAGATCTCAAGAATATGAACAGGAAAAGAAAAAGGCTTAAATTCAAGGTATAGTGTTATAAATCTAAGATATTCTCGAGATGGTGATGGCGTTCTCGTTTTCGATTCCATTGTCGAGTTTCCATTTCTCCGTTCCACTTACTTCCCCCAGCGTAGGAAGTCCTCGCTTCAAAAGATTTTCGTTGATCTCACCGATATGATCGAGAAAGTGACCCTTAAACACGCTTGCTTGTTTGAGATCCGTTGGGTGAAGTGATGGGCTCTGGAGTGCCCAGTCTGTCAAGAGCAGAGGCACCGAAATATGGAACATGAATGCTAGAGTATTCTCGCAAATCCGCGTCGGCATAAGATCTTGCGTCGTTGCAGACTCCCACGTTTCGTATGTTTCGCCATGAGGCATATAGCTCGCTTCGTAGCTCAAACCTCCAGGCTCAAGAACATGCGCACTTCCCCCATAAGTACCATAAACCAAGCCCATAATTTCGGTGGACATATTGCGGTGGTAGTAAGGTGGACGGAAGGTGTTCTTGGTACTGATCGTCTTCGGAGTGAACACTAGGAAGTCGGTTAATGAGACCCCTGGAATGATAGAGCGAGCAGTGAGCACGCAGTATATGGTTGGATCGGCTTGATCGAACTCGACGTTTGCCATGTTTACAAATTTCTCGATGGCATACTTGTAAGGGGAATAGTTGCCGTGCCATGCAACAACGTCGAAAGGTGTGTGGAGCTGCTGGCAGCTGTGCAAAGTTCCGGCCAACTTGTACACGATCTCCCACCCAGATTCAGAGTCGATGTCGAAGCTCGCCAGCGGATATTCGAAGTCTCGTGGCAAAGCCATTCCGTTCGATCCAACAGGTCCGAGCTCAGGGAGCTCATAATGAGCTCCAAATATTTCCTGGACGTAACCTCGTGAGGAACCGTCTGGCAAGTTCACCATGAAACGTATTCCGGCTTGAATGACCGCAAGCTCGCCGGGTCGGACCATCAAATGACCCATTTCGGTCTGGATATCCAGCCTTCCATGTTGCGGCAGGATTAGGAAGTCTCCATCGTTGTTGCACAAAGCTCGGTTTTTCATGGATGCATTGGCAGCATATACGTGAATGGCAATTCCTTGTCTTGATGTTGCATCACCCTGCCCAGCAATTGTTCTCAATGCTTGGGCGAAATCAACGGACGGTTGTGTTGCGTCCGGGAGAGGAAAAGGGTCCCATGCTTGTTGGGATGGACTATATTGGACCCGGGAATTAGAAGGACTGAAGTAGGCTTGAATCTGTGACCCAAACATCAGCAAGCGGATTTGTCAGGGGGGGGGGTCTATGATGTACATCTACATTGACGTCGCTCTTTGACAGCTCTCCATGGGCCACAGAAGGTCGGATGCGATACATCCATACATTTTGAAGGGCAGCTCTAGAGGAGACGAAGGAGGACCCATTGAGCTGCTCCGAGTAGAGGCCGTACTTCACGCGCTGAGGACAGTTCTGACCCCGTGGAAGCACGCCGGTTATGGCCTCAGATGCAAATCGGTTACCAAACCCGCATTGGTACGAGTATGGATCCGCGGAGGTGGGACTGTTGCAAAAGGCTGACTGAGCCGTAGCGCCCTTCATCTTGGAAATAAGAATTGGCAGATAAAATCGTGTACCCGCAGTCGAAGAAGACGCATGTTTGATATATCGTAGGTAGCGTTAGCCTATCCAAAGGTTCTAGCAGTATGGTACAACCGGCCGGCAACCTCAAGCTTCAGAGGCTAGGTCGGGATTGGCTCGCCTCCGAACCGGCAAACATCCCCTCACAAACCACTAAACCGGCAATCTATCAGCCGGACTGCCACTTCACTCTGTGCGACTTCGAGCCGCAACGGTCGTCATCATCTCGAATGCAATGGCTGACGAATACATAGACTTGTACAGGCCGCCTTGAGAAGCATCTCCTCAGCAGCTCGAAGGCAGAATCGACGACGCGCATGCACCATGGCACTTCTCGCTCTCTATCCACGCCTCTCCATGATTAGTTTCCTGGTGGTAGCATTTGCTGTCTGGCGGATCACCTCATTTTACTCCTTCAAGCGCAAATCCAAAGGTTTACCACTTCCGCCTGGACCCAAAGGCGAACCAATACTGGGGCATCTTCGCATAATCCCTAGCGACAATCCCGAGTTCTACTATCAGCAACTATCGAAAGAGTTCGGCAGCGATGTCTTATCATTCAACGTCCTTGGGCAGCCCGTGGTTGTACTCAACAGTGTCCAAGCAGCAACTGATCTAATGGACAAGCGAGGGGCCAACTATTGTGATAGACCTCGCTTCGTGCTCTTCGAGGTCATGGGCTGGGGTATGACTCTGACATTCCTCCGTTGGGGACCAAAGTTCCGCATTCACCGGAAAATTCTTCAAAAGACCTTCCAAAAGAGCAGCATTACCCAGTATCGACCACTCCAAGAGAAGGAAACGAGGGTGTTGCTTGAGGGAATCATCAAGAACCCACAAGGCTGGGAAGTCCTTCTGAGAAGATTTGCAACAGCCATTGTCATGGGCATTGGCTTTGGTGTCGAGATCAACGACGACAAGGATCCGTTCATTCAAATGGCCATTGATGCTTCATATGCTCTTGGGCACGGAGGGGCGCCGGCAGGCACATTGGTAGACTTTTTTCCTATCCTCAAGAGTTTTCCTAATTGGCTTGTGCGAGACCGAAGCTTGAAATTCGCGAGAGATTGGAGGTGGGCTATTCGGCAGATCCACGAAGCTCCATATGCTGTTGGTGAGAAGCAGTCTATAGAAGCGTCCCTTGTCAGGACATTGTTGGCTGAAAGACAAAAGAAGCTGGACAAAGGTGAACCGGAGGAAATGACCATTGATGATATCAAAGGCGCCGGTGGGGCAGTCTATGCGGCAGGCCAGGATACGACTTGGAGCACTCTGGTAGTCTTCGTTCTCAACATGGTGCTTCATCCAGACATCCAGGA
The DNA here is from genome assembly GCA_013620735.1 of Clavariopsis aquatica. Classification (NCBI taxonomy): domain Eukaryota; kingdom Fungi; phylum Ascomycota; class Dothideomycetes; order Pleosporales; genus Clavariopsis; species Clavariopsis aquatica. The sequence continues at coordinate 13,042 of JAAZQE010000253.1, forward strand.
AAAAGCTCAAGCGATAATCGATGTTGCTGTAGGATCTCGCAGGTTACCGACATTTGCGGATCGCCCTAATTTACTATACATCGACTATATCGTCCAGGAAACATTGAGGTGGTGTCCAGTGTCTCCAGTGGGGGTACCACATCGGAGCCTTCAAGACGACGTATACAACGGCTATTTCATTCCCGCAGGCTCGTTCGTATACGCAAATGCCAGAGCAATGACACACGACGAGCGTGTCTATAAGAACCCAGACGAATTTGATCCGGATCGGTATATTCCGCAATCTGAGGGTGGGCGAGGAGAGCCGTTCCCCAAGGGCCAATTTGGATTTGGTAGACGAATTTGTGTTGGACAACACCTGGCAGAGGCTAGTGTGTGGATTGTGATTGCAAGTCTCCTGTCTGTTATGCGCATTGAGAGATATAGAGATCCAGTGACTGGACAAGAGAACCTCCCAAAGGTGGAGTTGACAAATGGCCTGACTAGCCACCCGAAACACTTTAAGTGCAACATAGTACCCAGAGGGGACCGGCTGTCGGCGGCGTGGTATTCAGGAGGTCATGATTAGAATGGCTCTTATGTCCAATCAAAAGATTTACTGTTCAGTTCTCAAAGAATGTATCCACACTGCCTAAAGATTTTATACCCTGTCACTCTTTATCTCGATGTCGGGTATATTCTGCGAGTTCTAGATTAAGAGTCCATTGAGCTTGAAACGTGGTGACGGTGTTTAGTGTTGCGTGTTTAATATCCAATCATCTGTCTACCTTCAGGACGAACATCAGGGATTGAACCTCAAATCCAGAGAGGTCCCGTCAACCTGTGGCCTGGTCCATGTCCATGTCAGCCACGTGCTGAACGTCAGTCCGTCTGACATGTTGCTGCTGGAATCCGAGCGACGCTGAGACTCGATATATCAAAGTGGATAGTGTTTCAGACTAGAATTGAGCCACCCCGTATACAATATGGAGAGGGCAAGACATAAAGAACAACCAGTTAAAAGCGATGAAGGATGCGCGGGGCGTTTCCTTTGCCGCTGCGACTACAGGGGTCTGATGCTAGAAATAGATTGATGGCTTGGCATCCAGAGCTCCACCAGCACAACCGTCCTCACCACTCAACCTCATCGCCATCGCACCCCCAGCGCGCGCTCCTGTCTCAACCGCCTCGAGCTCCGAGGCCTCCCGTTCGCGACCGTATCCAAGCGACCGCGCCGCGCGCATCGCTTTCTCCTCTCGAGGAACTCGCGCTGGACCGCGGTCCTGTCATCCAAAGTATCTACCGGTAGCATTGCGCGCGCGCCAACACCCGCCCTCTGTAGCTAGGAACACCATACCTTTTGGACAATAAACAAGAGCCATATCGCGTCAGCCTATCGCCTAATCTGTCTGCTATACTTGATGGCTTGCTATTGTGATTAGCGCAAGGCGACACATTACTCGAAAGGTCCATGGCGTGCTGACCGGGCCCAGCTCATATTGCCCTCATTTCTTCCAGAATCATGCAAGTCGACTTCGGCGCTGGCCCAGAGTCGGATCACAATCTACATCTTTCATCTCACGCCCACGCCCACGCCCACTACGACCACCCTGGCAGTAACGGCAGCCCGGCCTTTTCGCCCTTTCGGCATCCCGCTGTACCAGCAATTGATCCGGGCCTCGACCATAGCTCAGGTGCCAACCGTAATGGACACGCGCCAATGACTTCGGTGCATCAGTCTACCTCCTCCCACCTCCTTCAACCTGATAATGCCTCGCTCAACAGCAATCACCTTACCCACAACTTCTATGGAGACATGTCTCGCAGCTCGCAGACTCCCTCAACCCCCTCCAACGCGTCCCCGCGCTTCTCTGCCAGATCCCCCACCAGTCAACCAAATCAATTAGCGCCTGGCTTCGTGCCAAACGACCGCCCCGCGCCCTCCCGAGATGTTTCCGACGATACGATTGACGACGCTTATGCCACTTTTATATTATACTGTAATCCTCATTTTTCGACCTCCACCAATACCTCTGAGTTGACGAAGCTCTTTCGGACACCCCCAAAAAGCGACGGGAAAGCGTTCAGCACATGGGCGTTATTTGAGCTGATACGGAAGTTTGATGCAAAGGAAATCAAGACATGGACGCAACTTGCATTGGATCTTGGCGTAGAACCGCCAGATACCGACAAAGGACAAAGCACGCAGAAGGTGCAACAGTATTCTGTGAGATTAAAGGTGAGATATATTTTGTTTCTCTTCCAGCATTCGAGCCTCAGTGTTTTCCTTTTCCAAACAGCTACGCCAAGGTATCTCACCTTTGTTGCCCTTCTAGAATTGTTCCAATTCAAATTCAAATTCATGCACCCCTGGAATGTCAAGGCTGTCCATCGTTCCCGAGCTTCCGGAGAGGATTTATGATCGACGGTGCATCAGTCTCGACACCAATTACGGAAACCGAACTAAGCGACGTCGTCGCCTCGCTATGCAGACCTTAGGAATCAATGCTAGACAGCAGTCTGCAACCCATTCAACACTGCACTCTCTCCATAGTTCTGGCCAACTTCATGCTCAACGATACGTCGTTGACCAGTATCCTACATGCTCTCCCGTTGCGCTGTCATAGCCACGATCTAATATTCCCCAACCCTTTCAATTGAATAATCTCTTCACTTTTCTTGACTTCTTAGGACATGAAACTTCAATGACTATTTGCTGATTCTTCTAGCGATGGATGCGCGCAATGCATATCGACTCTTTCTTCGAGTATCTTCTCGGCAAGCAGCATCCGTATTACTTGCAAATACCTCCACTCCACAGTCCTTTCCCCGAAAATGGTCGTGATGGTGTTTCCTTGGAAGAGGACTTAGCCATACGTGCACTTGATCCTAAGTTCCGACCTAAACGCGGCCGCCGCAAAGCTGAGGAAGGAGAAGATGAGATAGACATGAATGACAGCACCCCGCCACGTAAACGACCTCAACTAGACACCTCGGTCCCTTTTGGAAATGTTCTGCAACCTCAGTCCGCATATCCTGGCAGTGCTCACCCAGACCATATGGATAGCTACCTCAATGCACACGATCCCTGGACAGCGTCTGCCATCACACCTTCCTCGGCAATGACAGCTGCATCAGCACCGAGTAGGATGCATGCAGGCAAGAACCTAACGCCATACTCGGCTTCGCCCATGTCGGGCCAGCAACTTCGCTGGCGGCTCAACACCCAGGACCAGCCTACAACGCCTCATCCCCTGTCTGCTGTAACTCCTCAATCCGCCCACCCTGGTTTCTTTGACGAGCCCCAATCAGCAATCACTCCGTCTAGCTCGAAAGCTCGCTCACGACGTCGCCATGGTCCTGCCGTGTCATCAGCCTGGCCTAGTAATAACGCATCTTCAACCGGGAAGCTGCGCGGTCGTCCTCCCAGTAATCGTTCTGTCCGAGATGGTCCCTTTGTAACATTCCCGGCGAACCCCAAGACAAAAGAAGGGCCTACGATTGAAATGAATAGGAATCCTGGGAATTTGACACCAATCGTGGAACGAGCACAGTCCGATCCACCACTGGCAGATCACCACTTCCGATTTCCCCCAACACCAGCCTCGGCTGTGTCACCCCACACGATTGAGGCATCATTGCAGAATTCCCAAAGACCACATAGACTCAGTCTTCAGGTACCGCAAAACGTGGGCAACCCGGTCAGACTCGCAACCCCAACTGTGCTCGTTAATGGGGAGCAGGACCCCATACCAAGTACAGGCCTGCCACCTTCGTCAATGAGCGGCGGCTCTGGTCGAAATTCCCCTGGGAGCTTTTTCGAAAGCGGCACCGATCCAGCTCAACACCATCAACAAACGGTACAAACGCCATCACAGATATCTCCACGATCACAGGTCCCTCAAGCCCTGTTATCATCGCCGTTACCTCAACTACCAGCAGAAACCCTCAATCGAGCCCTTGCCGCTGAGCTCATACGTGCACCTCTCCGCGGCCGTCGGAAACGGCTCCGAGGTACAGAAGCTAAAAATCTCGCTTCAGCAATCCTCCTGCCTCTTTATACCAAACCTACTACTAGTGGTCCCACTTCCCCTGCTAAGGTCATGAGCGACCAGATCTTGAGCATTGCTATCAGCAGTTGTCTAGGGCTAGGTTCGGCTGTGGGACTAGGCATAGGTGGGCCTAACGGAGGCGTGGGAAGGGTTGAATGTTCAAGATTCAGGATCCTTGCTGACGGGTACGAAGACATAATTGACGAAGATGACGACGATGCAGAAGGTCTCGATCATTCTGGAAGTATTAAGGAAACCTTCGATGTTTATTTCACCGTGTCTTTCGGTGCTCTGACCGGCGAATGGACCGCCAAACAGCTCTCGGCAGCGTCAGTTGAGAATGACAGGGGCAGAGGCACGAATGGAGTTGGCGCCGTGCAAGAACCAGATAGACAAGATACAACTCCAAACACAGCGATGGGGTGGAAGACTAAATTCCTGGACGCTCAACGTAAACTTTGGGAGAGTCAGGAAGAGTCGAAGAGTTTAAGGGAAAAGATACTCGAGGCTGTGTTGTAAGTCGTTAAGTTGAAGCTTTCTTGTGCTCACGTTAGGGGGAGGGAAACGTGTGTTGGCTTATATATCCCGCGGATTTATTGTGGTCACATTGGGAGGCGATATTGGTCTACGGTTCCACTTTTTTGCTTTTGGATGAGCCTGGATAGGCGGTCTGGTATATACCCTGGTATCTTGGGCTGCGCTTTGGTATATATGGCGGATGGAAGGAAGTGTATAGCTCCTCCAAATATGTTCATTACTTCGTGAATACCCCCCTTAAGCCCTTATGTGCTTTCAATCATCTATATTTACCTTCTATTTGGAAAAATAGTAGGGTATCACTCCTTAAATCAAGCAAGCTTGTCGTATGAAGGACCGCGGATAATTCTCAAGCAACAACATCCTCATCGCCTTCATGAGCTGGTGTTGGAGCCTCATCTTTCTCCCATGGTTTCTTCCGCCTGGACTTGACAGGCTGCGTGCCCTGTCCTACAAGTACTGTACTGGGTATTTCTTTGATGCCCGGTATTGGCTGGCCTGTTGTCACCAACTCTACGATGTGTGCGAATGAAGTCGGGTACGGTGCTGGAGGTTCATTTGGGTTGGTGGGAGGTGTTGGCAATATCCCACCCGCCGATTCAGCACTTGCGGGAACTGAGGTAGCTTGTATGCCATTTGGTACTAGTGATTGATGTCCTCGGGCGCTCCGGTATGCTTTGTAGGCGTCGAAATCAATATTCATCGAGTATTTTCTAACATAATTAATATACACATCCTATTTATTAGTGTAGTGAAGGCAAACCTCGAATAGTAGAAACAACGCGCGCGCAATGTCAGCTCAGACGCTTGCTCGGGTGAGCTGTTGCTGCCCAGAATGGCACTGAGACCGGACTGGAACTCAACGTCGTTGTCCCAGTCGTATATCTCAAGAGACCTGTATACATCATCCAAGCCGTCAGCAGCTCCGGGGACACTCATTGCGAGCAGAGAAGGGCTAAGGCAGCCACATATGGAGAGTGAAATAACAGTTGACGTTGGAGCTGTTGACCAATATTGAGCGGGGAGGCTAATGTAGAGCCGAAGTTCTGCCGTGTAAGCCGCAGCCGCAGAACGACGATCCTTCTTCCACGCCCACAAAACTCTCCCTCTCTCACACACCCTACATCCCTCATTCCCTCCCTACTCCATCACCCCTCCCTTCCGCCTTAGCCTCTTCCATCCTCCGTATCGATCTCTAGTACCATCATCTTACTTGCAGTGATCTGCTGCCCACAATGTCTGAGTTCATAGGGTCAGTCCCAGCTCCTTCCATCAAGCTTGAGCTCCATCTGACAGTCAACGCGCAGTTCTCGCATATCGCTCGTCTCCAAGAGCGACATACGGTTAGTCTATACTCATTGAGAAGACGATTGAGGTCGAGCAGTCGTTCTGAATTTCTGCAGATACGTCGGCACACTGGTCGAAATCAATTCAGAACAGTCGACCGTCTCTCTTGACAATGTGCGCTCTTTCGGCAGCGAGGGTCGTCGCGGTGGCGGTAAAGAAGAGTTCCCTGCGTCGGATGCCGTCTATGAGCAGATTGTGTTTCGTGGCAGCGACGTGAAAGATCTTCGCATCGAGGACGCGCCCAAGGACAAATCTGCGGCACCACCACCTATGCCCGCCGACCCGGCCATCATTGGAGTAAGTCTTTCTCACATCCCTCCAGCACCCTTTCCAGTGATGTAAAATTTTCGGATGTAAATCATTAAACCACCGAGAGCGCAAAACCATGTGGATATTTTCCGTTGCCTTCCTTCTGAGACACCTTATCTTCAACGACTCTATTTCAACACAATTGGAAAGATAATTGCTGACATGAAATATGTGCCACAGGTTCAACAGTCTCAATCCCGCCAAGAGAATGTTCCTGCTGAGCCATCGCAGCCTATTCCCCAACAACCACCACCACCACAGCAGCAACAGCAGCAGCGTCAGCACCAACCCCCACCGCAAAACTTTCCTCCTGGCCAATTCCCGCCTCATGGATACCCACCGCCACCATTTGGTCAGCATTTTCAGAACCCGCGCTTCGGGCCCCAAGGTGGTTTCCCTGGCGCACCTCCCCCATTCCCACCTGGCCCTGGTGGTTTTGGTATGCCAGGCCCCTATGGAGCCCCTCCAGGCTGGTATCCACCTGGTCAAGGCTTTAACCAGCCTCCAGGAGCTTTTTCCTCTCCAATGCCAATTGGTCCACCTGGACAGCAGAATCAATCGCAAAATCAGAACCAGCAACAGGGAGGTCCGAAACCTGCTGCTTCCAGTGGCCCATCAGGGAGCAAAGACCAAAAAACAAACACGCAACCCAAGGTTGCTGAGGCCGATGGAGTCACCAAGCCCGAGAAGACCGGGGCGAAAGCAGCCGGGAAAGCTCCGACTCCCCCTGCAACTGCCTCTGCGACTCCTAAACAAGCTCCTCTACCACCAAATGACACAAAACCCGATGTCACTGCTGCGCTTGCACCACCCCCAACACAACCTGGAGCCACCAAGGCTGCACCGACTGGCCCTCGAGGCGGTCGCATAGTCCCTGCCATTCCTCTTCCTAGCCCACGCATGAATAAGACTGTTCCTCGTGTTCAGCAGCCAAACACTGCCCCTGCCGCTCAGCCGTCACAGCCCTCAGCGAACGCCGCTCAGAGCTACCAAAGTGCAACACAGGCAGCCACTGCCGCTGTCGCAGCTGCGATGGCAAAGCTTGATCTCGCACAAGGAGGCAAACCTCCGCAACAACTAGACAACCTGACTAAAAAGGTCAATGAAATGCGAGCGGATGATCAGATCCGCCATGGAAGGCAACCTGGAACTGGAGGTTATGCCGCTCGTGGAGGTCGCGCACCACGAGGAGGTGGTCGAGGCGGACATCAGCAACAAGTGAAGATGGAAGTCCCAACAACTGACTACGACTTTGAATCTGCGAATGCGAAATTCAACAAGCAAGATCTTGTCAAGGAGGCCATTGCCACTGGCTCTCCTATCACCGGCGATTTTGTTTCACTACCAACCGCCGAGACAGCCACAAACGGCCATGCCAATGGTTCTGCAGAAGAGAAAGATGTTGTCATCCCGACTGCTTCATATGACAAGGGTTCTAGCTTTTTCGACAACATTTCAAGCGAGTTGAAAGACAGAGAAGAGGCAGCTAGTCGGCGTGGACAGGAGTTCCGGTCCGAAGAGCGCAAAAAGAACATGGAGACATTTGGCCAAGGCAGCGTCGACGGATTCCGCGGAGGATATCGGGGCCGTGGTCGTGGTCGTGGACGTGGACGTGGGGGCTTTGGTGGCCACCGTGGACGTGGTGCCCCCCGAGGGGCTCGTGGCGGTGCAGCTTTTGGAGAGGCCCCAGCGGCGTAGAGGTAGTGCACTGACTATGCCACCGGTGTTTTGGAATTTTCAGCACATAATGGATAACAGATGACGGAGTTTTGCTCGAGTTTTCAGGAGTCAAGCTACCAAGGCATGCATGGATGGGAACCATGATATCTACGGAATGGAATAGCAAACGATATGAGGGTCTGAAAAATCTTTCAATCTTGTTTTCTTTCTTCGAAATGATCGGTGTGGAATGGAGTCTCTTAGCGATGTACAAGTACGATTAGCTGCTGCTGCTTTCTTTCTTTCGGACTACCCCTTCTTCGCCGCCCACTGGTGGGCCAATGAGTCTACTTTTCCTTTTGGAGCGACGCGCAGCCTACGCCGCTTGTATTGTATAGTTCGAGCGAAGGATTTGGGCGCAGTATGAGAAGGGATGAGCACGGAGTGAGGACGAATAGTATCTCTGGGATACCATATCGACCATGACTAGTATATCATTAACGCAGATATATCTACTTGTGCACTACGCAGAATTTTGTCTTCCAGAAACTCAGGTGTCAATGTGCTTCTATTTTTTAATTCCTTCCATTAAGCACTCCTGATGGTCGTATATGCACAGTAGTCTAGTATGTGCCATCACACATAATTATGACTGTCATTATTTCTAAGACCCAATATTCAGATGCAAGTAGGTTGCTGGGTATAGGATATGTGTACATCCGCTCTTTCTTCTCCACTTTAGCTATAGCCTTTGAGAACGCTTGAATCTTAGCTTTGGTGTTGCTGACATGTCTAAACATTCGCGGGCTTCTAGTCTTCTATTGGCCTTGTTCAAATCTAAAACACCTTTTATCCTCGTGTCTTTCTTGCAGATTGGCTAGGATTGTGTTCAAAACGAAGGTATTTTATTTGTATACCAAAAACAAGAAGAATTTCGGCTATTGGTTACGATCAAGAGCATTCAAGGCAACGGGGATGGTATGATATATAAGGGTGTTCAATTCTTCTACCACTTCTCGGGCAGATAGTCAGTACCGAACTAAATAGGAGATATCTCGCAGCTGAATGTACTTATAAACTATGATCCAAATACTAGTGGATGTCCAAAGGGAGAGAAAGACACCATATAGTGAATTCCCGGTTCCAAAGCTAGAATCAAGAACCTCGTAGGCAATCTATAGTAGCCTAAGCTATTAATGACGTTATTTAATTGGCAGATCTTGTGAATTACACGTTTTTATACTGGGGCGATGTACACTGTAATAAATCCTGTGTTTCCATGCGTAACAGGATGTGTGTGGGACAAGAACTATGTCTCTCGTAAACTTGCGCCGGGTGTTGACCTTTCTCGGCTTTTGTTTTATGTGTGATTCGATCTCTACTTCCCCCATCGAAGGTGCATCAATGTGTGAACGATCCAGCAAGTATTGAGCTGCCACTACGATATGGTGCATGGATTTGAGACACTACGCGCGACACATAATTCTTCCTGGAGTATTTAGCCCCCTAAAAAGGGCCTGGTAAGTGTTTGCTTATAGTTGAGGTGGCATATGCCGGAGAACGACGTATGATTGAATAGAATCTCTAGGCAGTACACGTCCACGAATACATTAATATAGGAAATCTATATACATAGGACCATATCGCATCACATTCCAATCATACAGTCGGCTACCTCAATGGCTTCCAAATCAAACGTCAATACATGAAATCGATGCGGTGTCTCGGCTTGGCCAGGGCAGCTCTCTACGATGATCCGCTTTTCTTTCCAGCCAACTGTGGCAAAGTTGGTAACTGCATCTTCCCTATCTTTACATTGCTAGCTTTTTGGACTTGAGTAACAGCACCTCCAAGCAATACTCTTATAGCACCTTCGAGACGCCGCTCTTTTTTTCTCCGAAGCCAGAGGAGTAATATGCCTAAGATGACGAAGTCGAGAGCGACGTGTTTAAGCGTTCCCCACACTATCCGGAAGATGAACCTGAAGAAAGTATACTTTCGGCTATGACTGAACAGCCTCCGTGCCTCTAATTGCTCCCTCAATGCTGCGACTTCGGCAGTCATCTTGACTAGGGCTTGCTCGACTCGTTTGCGCCATTTCTGGTCTGAGGCGCTCTCTTGGGGTGGCAATATAGGTTTCGGCATTAGTGATTTGTAATTTGACGGATTGTAGGGCTCTGGTGCCAGACGGGCGATATTGGCTTGGGCACCTATATCGGCCGCGGGCACGCTATCAGCGTTATACTGTGAGTCTGGTGCATCTACAAATTCGTCTCCTTGCTCCTCTAACTCCTCCTCTTCACTTTGCGACATGGGACTTCTTATCTGCAAAGGACCATTCCTATCTTCATCTTCATCCGCCCTCCCTTTTCCTTTCCCCATGAATTGTGGCTTGCGCGGAGGTGAGTCTTGTGAGGAGTATGAAGAGGAAGTAATATTTGATTTGACTTGATCCCAGACAAATTCAAGCTCGGCGACAAGTTCACGGGAATCTGGTGAGGGTGACGCGTATTTGTGCATGGTATCTATCAGCGTTGTGATATATCTTCGTTTCGCCTCCGTTCGCGAGAGGCTGTTCTGCTGTTTCCAAGCATCCCTATCAAAAGTCAGCTCACTTCCTAGATGTCGCGTGCCCAGTTTGAAGTACCATTTCTCTCGCGCGCGTTGCGCCTCATCCCCGCTTCCCTCCGGCCTCTCCATTATACCATCTACGTCACCCTCTGTGTTCGTCAGAAATATAAACGTGATGGATTTCGAATCGTGGGGAGGTCGTACCCATCGCTTGTTTGTACAAGCCATATAGCATTAGTCGCGTCGCGGATGGCGGTTTCTGCGACCCAGTTCGGATTTTATTGACGGTGTTGAGGGCATGGCTGAACACTCTATCTGTATATCAAATGCGATTAGCATTTGTCCTTCCTTTATCCACCTCATAGAGTTCATTGTTGTGAGTACTGACCTACGGAATCTGACATCACAAGCGTCGGTTATGCGCCCCGCTGAACGGCAGGCGCTTCATCCAGAGGCGTCGCGATAAAAGTGTGATTGGAAAGGGCGTGGTACGATGAAGAAAGGGAATAAACCGAGAGAAGAATTGTAGATGTCTAGCATGGCGAACTGGATGCGGAGCCGTAGTGGAGGTGGAGATGGACGGCGGTTCCATGCCGATGATTGATAGGCCTCGGCATATGGCGACACGTGCCGAAACGAGTAATTCACGTGTTAGCGTATTTGATGACGAAGTAGGTTCTGTCTTCTGAGGAGTGACTTCAACCTCAGTATGCGATATCAGGAATAACGCGCAGGTGCGATGTATACGTGTATATAAAGGCCTGTACGATGAGATTTGAGTAAGGGTAAGAGGTATCGGGTATGCTAAACAGCTTCACTCTTTCTTTACCCCTGAACAAGAGCTTCTTGAGTAAGATCTTATCAAAAACGTGTAACAATCAGCTTCGTTGTCGCCTTAAACTTTGAATTACGACTTTAAATGTTCTATACTATCCTCTTATATTAAAAGAATCCTAGCCGGCAACATGGGTATTGGGATATTTAACTCTGGAACAAGAAACAACTTCGAATTCTGCTATTCTTTGTTTGCTATAAATGAGATTGTACTCAATTCACTACAGTTAGCGGAGAACATTCATAGTTGAAAATATGTGAATTATGAATGAGTTTGGGGTAAAATACAAAATCCAAGATTTCACGAATTTCTATATCAGAGATCACGAACTTGGCTCGCGGACCTACTTGTCGTTCACTGCCCAACCTCTATCAATATTTACTCTACCCAGCTGATAGCTGATTTATAACGCCTTGTGTATCTATTAGTTTTGAAAATCCTAGGAAGGTTGAATACCAGGACTAACATCCTTGACATTTTAGAATAGACAACTACTTCATTTACCAATATAGACACAGTTTTTGACATTCCTTATATTTGATTCTGGCACCTAGTATCCATACAGTTGCGAGCCTGGTGGAAGCTAATTAGGGAATAGAGCTTGTCAAGAAGCTCCAACTCTGAACTTTAGCAATACGTGCAGCCCAATCACCTGAAGATAATGATTTATCTTTCGTGTTCAAATTTTGATTCATCGGTGAGTTGACTTGACTCAAAAGTTAGAGCTGGCTAAGACATGCAATATGAAAAACCTTGTTTTAATTATGATAAGAATAATCCACGTCTATAATATCCGTCCCCCCGCTCTACTTTCATGTACCCTCATCTTTACTTAAAATTGAGACGATTACAACGTTTTACACCGAGACCACATGATAAGTCGTTGGTTACAATCTTCTTGTTTGCTAAAAAGAGGTAGAAAACTTTCAAAATAAGGACACTGTTGCTATCGACTGGCTGCAATGACTTTAAAAGCCTACATAGAACTAATGCGTTAAGTAGATGTCTCCTATTATAGACACCTGTAATGCGGGATCGAGATCGAACCTCAACAACTGTCGAAGCTATATAGAATATACCATATATTTCATTAGACCACCTTCTGGTGTATTTATCTCTGGGGTATGCACGTGTCACATCCATGCGGTTGTGGCATGAAAGGGATATGGAATTCTACAGACCTTGGGAATTTTGAGAATATTATCAACGTATGGATGTATGTATTAACATTGTTTATCATTCGTCGGTCCACGAACTAGCTGGAGATAAGAATCCGTTGGGCGTTGAGGATTGTACGGTTGTACTCTAAATTGATCATCAAGCCAGAGGTCTGGGATAGTTACTATATTCAGCCATAGCGGGATACAGCCCAATGAAACACCTTTGGTGTACACAGCCCTGGCTTTAAAGTACCTGTATTCAATCTTGGCTGCTGGGGTAGTCTATATAATATGGATATTGAATGTTTCATACTTTTGCTAATAGGAAAGATATGGTAGGGTTGGTTGAATATAAAAAATACTTTTGGTAATAAAAAGAAATGGCAGCGTTTGTGAACTACCTATTAAAACGAGACCGGGGATAAAATACATACTGTCATTGTCGAAGCTCTTCCTTTTTACAGTCTACTTTTGTGGGTAAACAGATACTATGGAGGGCCAAGTAAGTTCAAGTAAAGAGAAAGGGGAAATGATTTTCTTCACCTAATGCCCATCAGCCCCTTCGGTTTGGGACCTCTGTTTATCTCCCTGAAACGTGGATAGGGCAGATGATACGCTGAAATATACGGTTCGTAAAGTAAATGTTTGGATTGACAATTATCTCCTCTTCATTTTAATAATACTCCTCTTTTGTTTGATATGAGAGTTGTTCAAACTGGGGTGCCACTTGGCATGATGTCACAGATATGGAAACAGTTTTCCTCCATAAATTCCTGGCCCTCTAAAACTTGCTATCAACACCACTCCTTTTCTCTTCTATTAATGTTGACATAGCCTTGGAATCTAGACCGAAAGAAATACTTTCTTATGCTGTATGTGTAGAGTATTGAGGCAATCTTTTCAAACTTAAACTCACGCACTCAAGAAACGTACAACTATCCCTTTTCCAAGTATTGCTGCCATACAGTGATGTCAAGTTTCCGTTCAGGCCAACAGAGTTTTGGTGCTTTCGATACATTGCTTTGAATCATCTTGATTTGGTTTTGGGATATGGAGTGGTTTCCACCATTTTGTTAGAAGGCTTATAGGTAGTTCACGCAAGGACTTAGACGGGCCACCTGATATCAGTACGGTTCTCACTTGTACCTCACTAAGTTTTGTACACATCAGCAGAGAATTCTCTAGCCAAGTTTGAAAAATCAAAGTTTGTCTACGAGATACGAATGCAAGAGAATGACACACATCTTTTACCCGGTAAGCCTGTCATAGCGCTTTGTGCGAGAATGCTGACGGGGGCGGCTCGTAACAAACCACTCCTTATTCTTGTCTCTCAACTCATCGGCACCGCGGCCCGTTACGATTTCCCGCCCTACATATATTGATGTTAATATAGTGCACGTGGTTACGCCAGATCTTATCGCAGGTTCTGGCGGTTCATGCACTCCTCCCGCTATGACCCGTTTCGCGGAAACGGGATCGTTGTGGCGTCGAGCGACAGTTGCCTTTTCTGCTTAGGTAAATATCACAACCAATACCATCGCCATTCTCTGTGAAGTTGGAATGTGCCTGCATAGAAAAGATACGAGAGTTGGTACATGAACTGATAGGCCATGAGGTGATCGCTTAGAGGATTGTAAGTACAGTACTTGTGCCTTCTTTTAGCTTCGTTACCGGTGTGTGCCTAGACTAATCCTCGTACTACTCCGAATATGACGTAAAGCCCATATTTCGAGACATGGAATTTGCTAAGATTCCAGGAGAATTTGCGTCAATGACAATGAACCCCCCCATTGTTTTTTTTCTCCAGTCATTGTCAATGGTTAAAACTTGCCACTGGAATAATTTCCATGGTTAGAATGAGTTTCTGAAAGCTCCTCTTACGTATCCATGATTTGGGGTTATCCGCCTTTCATCAGACCACATCAAACACGCCAGTAACGCCACCATAAGACACTCGTCTGCTCAGTCAGCTCTTGGAAGACGCATGCTGGTGACCGCCACTCAACCATTCGAACTTGTTGGTACATCCTCATATAGCCCAATCACAGTGAGGCTAAGTATATATCAGCATAATCTCACTGCCTTCCTATCACACTGGGCATCAAAGATATGTGGTCTATTGGTCACGAAACCTTTAGCTAGTGCTTTTCCTTCAGGTTAGTATCAGCACACAATGAAGAAACAACAATACTGCATTTTCAGTGGCTTGAAGGATACGAGACATGTTGTTGGTGGCATGTCAAGTTTATGCATCATTAGGATGTTGAGGAGAAAAGGATTTAGCAGAGTTCCCTGACTCGATGCTTCTTCGAAGGTATATAAGGCCTCCTTTTCTACCTGTAGTAGCTCATCACCTAACAAGACATTCAGGACGAACATTGACTTCTTACCCACCGACGACCACTACAAGTCAATATGCAATACCTCGCCATTACCATCGCTGCTCTCGGCTTCGCCACTGCAGCCCCAGTGAACGACCTCGTTCCTCGCCAAGCGGTCGCCTCCGTTGATCGCTTCGCTGGTCCGGGCTGCACGGGGACTATATGCAACATTGCTGGTAGCGGCGACCTTCAGGCGGGATGCAATGTCATCACTGATAGCTGCACCGCCAGCATGCACTTGAACTATGCCTCACCAGGCTGCAATGGTAAGCCCTCTCGCTACGATTGTTCAGTGATAAAGTTTGGGCATTTGGCTGATAAGCTTGAAACAGTGACTATTTGGAAGGATGAGACTTGTTCGAGCGTAACACAATTTGCCAATATCACAACCTTTTCATGCTATGCGCTGGGACCAGCTATCAAGTCTATCAGCGTCACTTGCTAGAGGAAAATTTCACGAATAAGATTACAAGTTTAGGAGAGCAATTTAATAGGGCGAGATGAAATTGGGCGCATTTTTTTGTGTAGTGAATTTCGGAAGACTCTTTGAGAACAATTTAAATTTAAGCCTTTGTCTTTACGCGTCCACTCTGGTATTCAACTCATGAAATTGTGAGATTTAGTCTTTTTCAAGGTTAGATTCAGGAAACTTCATGTTTCTAATATAAATTACCGTTAGCAAAGGCTTGTTGTGATAGTGTTGATCATAGTGTAATCTCACATTGTGCACCAAATTACATTGTACCTCGGAAGGTGCTTTATGGATCCCTAGGAATGATTTTTCGAATGCCCTAAGACTAACTATTCAAACTTTGAAAGAGTTTTTTCTTCTTAAGTGGATTATCTTTTGTCTTTCTCAAGAACAGATATGGTTCTGAGGTAATCATTCTGGGGGAAATCGAATAGAAATGATAGACCGAACTATATAGGCTGGGCATAATTGTCGCACATCTAATTATTTTGTTTCACCACAAATATATAGCGGCAAATTATTTGGTGGTGGTAAATCATTTTATTTAGAATCTCCTCATTTCTACAAGCTAGTGTACAGAAACATTCTTAAACTGGCAGGCAATTTTGAGGCACAAAATCCAGTAGACTGGTTTATCTCTAGGCCTCCATCCATCAAGTTCTAAGTCTGAATAGGAATATGTAACATTTTTCTTTACTTATATGTTAATTACTACTACCAGTGACAGAAGGCTCATGACGACTTTCACGGTGGACAAGCTCGGATTTAAACTGAATGATTTGCGGCTAGAAAAGCAAATTTACAACGAACTGCATGTGAAGAAGTACGATCTTTCATGTCTAACACGAAAAGTCGATTAAAGCCTATAAAAGTAGCGTTTAATTGTATCAAATTCTCTGGAGGATTAAACTGTGCCTGGGCTGTGATAGGTCCTGAAACTTTTGTCTCCTCTTCTCCCCAAGTGGTGGAAGCTACGAGAGAAGAGGCATTGTGTTACCTTATTAATGATCAAGAATACATGTAACTCAGGTTGACAACTAAGGTCTGAGACATTTATTTCATTTCAATTCTATTTCACTCCCAGCTACGAGCTACAACTACACTGCAGCATTCCCTTAAATTTCGGCACATCGCCACAAAATCGCTCTTCCTCTGCTGCATCCCATCCCCAACTCTCTTGAAATGGATCTAGGTTGATTTTCATAATGTTGGTTAAGATTTGACGGTCACCTTTCTTCTCAACCTTGTCAATCAACTCGTCGAGGATCCATGACCGTGGGACAAACTGCACACCATAAGTATAATGAAAGCTTGAGTTGGATGCAAATTATGGCAACCTACATTTGGATTTACTTTGTCCATTTCAGATTTCCTTTCCTCATCTTTACCTTCTCCCCAATCCTCCTTCACTCTTGTGGCCCACTTCTCGAGCCACTTACTAATCCTTTCTCTACTCTCTGCCTCCTGTCTCGGTGCCGCGTCGGCCTTGAAGAACCGGCCAGCTACATCTTTTCTACCTTGCTCTGACTCTAACTCCGACAACTTAAAATTTCCGAGCCTTCTGAATGCATGATGGAAATCTAACTCGTAAGCCTCGAGTGTATCTAGTAGTTCCGAGAACAGTTCTGTAAAATCAGACTCTTTGAAGTGTTTAAAGCCAAGACGCTTCGTCATGAGTGCCTTGTATTCGGCCATGAACATAGCTTTGTATTCCTCACCGCAGCGATCAATGATTCCCTCGGCACGTTTGACGAGTTCATTAGCTTGTTCTTGTGTTACTCCTTTCTCGACAAATATAGAGTCATCAACTTTCGCCCCGGCACCTAAGAGCTCGCCCAAGGCTTCACCAAGACGCACGAGGTTCCACCAAATAATAGTCGGCTGGTTGCGGTACGAATATCGTAATTGGTGATCATCGTGGTTGGGGGTGTACATAGGATCGAAGGTGTCGAGGAAAGCGAAAGGGCCAAAGTCCATGGATAGACCGAGAATGGAAGTGTTGTCTGTATTGAGTACACCATTCATGAAGCCATATGCTTGCCATTTTGCAACGGTCCTTGCGTTGGCAAGAGTTATTGCGCGATAGAGTCGCGTGTACCGGTTTTCCTCTTCTAAGCCTTCTCCCTCGGTAATTTCTGCTGCAATTCCGGTCTTTGCTTCGGGCTGTGAAAGGTGCGTATCTCCTGCTGGTAGTTTGGAGGGCAATCTATCCCACCCGCCGTAAATATGCTCCGCGGTATAATCTGCGAGTTTGCGGAGGAGTTTGCGGTCCCCGCGCATACGTGGAAGGTCGAATGTACCAAATCTAACCCAACTCTGTGCAAACCTTGTCACGATCGCCCCGGGCTCCACACTCTCTCTCAAAACCTTTGATCTTGGCGCAAGTGTCAAAGCCAGTGCCCTCGTTGAAGGAATCCCGATGGCATTCAAATATTCAGACACAACAAACTCCCGTATACTACTCCTCAGCACGGCTTTCCCATCTGCAAACCGACTGTATGGTGTTTTCCCTGCTCCTTTCAGCTGAACCTCGTACCGCACCTCCGTATCTGGATTCGTTGACTCAAAGAGTGAAATCGCACGCCCGTCGCCTAGCTGACCTGCCCATTGCCCAAATTGATAACCGCCATAACATTGTGCCCATGGATAGATACCCTCTCCCTCTTTCGTTGCGTCTTCATCCCAAGTTAGTAGCTTGTTTCCAGCGACTACTTGTTTGAAACTCTCCGTCGTTGCCTCTTCGGGGTCCAGCCCAAGATCGGCCAAAGCGCTCTGGCTAACACAGAGGAGTTCAGGTGAATGTGTGATTTCGGGACGGACATATGTGTATAAGGCTTCCTTTACGAGGCGCGGGCCCAGCGCTTCACGGGGCGCGCTGTGAGAATCGGCAGGCGTCGGGAAGGCGGCATCTGGAGGGAGTGTGGTTGTGAACACGTTGGATTTAGGAAGAGAGTCTAGAGTGTGGGTACCGCGGGAGGAGCCGTTGGCAGTGCCGTTGGTGGTGTTGAGATGTGCCATGAGTTGAGAAATGTGCATCAATGGTGGTCTATTTGTGCGTCTATGGATTGCCTGATGGCAGTGTGGGATGAATACTCTTTGAAGCATGCGCCCGCGATGCAATACTACGAAGAATGTGCGGGGCTATGAAGTAGAAATAAAAACTCAATAGATGAGACTGGATGGAGGTCGAGATCGTGATGATGACTGGCAGCGGATGAACTGGTGGCTTGCGTCATACCTCGGGACAGAGCGCAAGTCGATGGTTCCTTATCGATAACCTTAATTTTCTCCGGCACTGACTCGCGCCGCTTGCTCAACACCACATCGTCCTCCGTCCCGAATCCTTTGCCGCACGCATCATCATGGTCCAGCTTGAGATCCCTGGTTTCTATTTTGGTAATTAATTTCTAATCGTGGTATGCCACGCAGGTAACAGCACCGCCTGACAAAGCTACAGACACCGAGAAGAAGAAGTATTTCAAGATCCAACGCGCCCAAGACGTCCCACGTCTGGAGTGCAAGTACGCCCAAGCCAATGTAGCCAAAGAGAAAAAGAAAGCAAAGGAAGAGAAGGATGCCGCGAAGCGGTGGAAGCAGCGCCAGAGAGAGACCGTCATCCGTTCCTACACAAATAGCTTCCTCTCCCGGGCTTCACTCGACCGTGAAATCGGCCGCCGCTGCGGATCTTACGTTCATGATGCGTGGCCCGGTGCAGTCACCTCTGGCTTCCAGTCTCGGGATATCGTCTCTGATGCGTCCATCCGTTACTTTGACATCGATCCTCTGAACAAAACCCTCTATGTGGTCAACGGCGAAGCTTGTGTCCAGCGTCGTCGTCCTGATCCGTCTGTCCCTCTTCCTGAAGATGAAGAGCTCGAAGACGTCCCCAATCTCCCAAATGCATACACGTTTCAGCCATGGGACATACTAACACGAACAAATTCGCCTGTTTCGTCGCTCAACTATCTGCCCGCGTCTGGGGCGCTGTGTGTAACAACTTGTGGCTCCGACCGCTCGCCCGTCGTCTACCTGACCGACCCTGATCGGGATGGTCCCTACTTAGGCGAGGCATTTACTCCACGGTATTGTACCACAATTTGGGACTCTGCGGCCCGCCCTCTTTCTTTTTCGCCCCTCCCATCACTGAATACCATACCCTCTGCCTCCACAGAATATATCGCAGTGGGCGCTTCTTCAGCGTTGATGCTTCTCACACGCCCTAGCTCAGGGTCCTGGGAAACTACCACGGCGCTTAAACTCGATTCCGATATTTTCGCGCTGGAGTGGCTATCTGATAATACGCTAGTACTGGGATGTCGGGACGGCAAGGTCCATATCTATGACACACGAGCAAAAGGCTCGAAGCAAATCCTCACACATCCATACCCAGTCTCAAAACTCCGCCGTGCCGATGACTTTACTAGACTTGTGTGTTCAGGGTTAGAGAACACGTGTGTATTATATGATATGAGGATGGGACGGGCACGCTCAGAATCTCATGCTCGATTTCAAGACCAGACGTCACGTCAGAACACACACCTTTTGCCCCAGTCTTCAAATATCCTACTGGATTCCTCGAAGAGGAATAATCAATATGGTGATGATAGGCGCAACAACAAGCGCAGACGTCACCTATACCCTCGCATCGCCTCCACGGCACAGCCTTCGCAACCTGTCCTCCGATTCCAGCACGATAACAATGACGATTTAGAACTTGGACTCGACGTGAGCCCTCGCCTTGGTCTTATTGCCGCCGCGCAAGTCGATTCGAAGCTTCGAATTTCCAACTTGTGGACAGGGAAGCTCGTCAAAGAGTTCCGGATGCAAGAGGAGGGTATTCTATCTGATAAAAAGAAGTACGGAGGACGTATTAGGTGTTTGCGATTCATGCACGATGATGAAAATGGAGGTGCAAGTCTTTGGGCGTCCTGGGATGGAGGTGTGAAAAGGTTCGGGTGGTGAGGAGGAGGACCGCATACATTATTTCACATGGTTGTTATATGATACCCAAAAAGAGAGCAGGAACTAGTTGCCATGAAATTGTAATCATGATGTTCGAGGCAGGGGAGGTTTAGAAGACAATCACTGTGACCCAAGCGGACCTGCTCTTACGCCCTAATGGGTACTCCGGAGTGCTCTAGGTGCCTCACTGCGGCTAGGTCAATGGTCGACATGGTCATAGATATGGTAAAGGAAATTGCAATAAATTGTGCTCTGGGCGCATCGTCGCTGCTCTAGGTCATCTAAAAAGAGGGGCCATCCTGGATCCCTGGTGTATTTATCCATCCCTGGGTTGCTGGGAATAAGAAAGCTTCGAGCCCCGCGAACATGGAAACTGAGTCCGACATTA
This sequence comes from Clavariopsis aquatica, assembly GCA_013620735.1. Lineage (NCBI taxonomy): Eukaryota > Fungi > Ascomycota > Dothideomycetes > Pleosporales > Clavariopsis > Clavariopsis aquatica. The sequence continues at coordinate 33,694 of JAAZQE010000253.1, forward strand.
TAAACTCGCTGAAACCTACAATTCCTTATGCAGTTTGTGAGGACTTTGGTGTCACTATGTGGCGCAATTGCGTTGGTCAATGCCAACAATCCTGTCATTGATTTCCTAGACAGTATACCAACGGCTACTATTCACGAGGGAGTTATTGTGGGAACTACAACGAGTATATCTAGTGCAACGGTCTCCGTTAATAAGTTTCTGGGCATTCCTTTTGCCGCCGCCCCGACGGGGGCAGCGAGGTTTTCGGTACCCAAGGATGTTGCGAGTTGGAGTTCGCCTATGGACACCAAGAAATTCAGTCCTGCGTGCATCCAAGTCTTTAGTTAGTGTTCCATTGATTTTTGTAGCATTCTATGACCTATTTCCAGAGGGACAAAAACTGATTTATTTATTCTAGATCCACTGGAGAAGCGGCCGTTCATTGAAGAAGTCTTCAACAATCCCGCGCCCGACGAAAGCGAAGATTGTCTGTACCTGAATGTTTTTGCCCCGAGTACACCATGGAACCCCAAGAAACCGCACCGAGCTGTGCTGTACTGGATGTATGGTGGTGGATTGAAGTTTGGTAATGCTGGGCAGCCACTGTACGATGGCTCACATTTTGCTGCTCTCGAAGACGTGATATTCGTCAGTGTAAACTATCGGACGAACGGTACGTATGCCCTTCCCACTATTACATTCCCCCTACCGAGTATGGATATACCGACTCACGACCACCCTTAGTCTTTGGCTTCCCCTTCACCCCTGCAATAGCAAACCTCACAGCCCGCAACCTCGGCCTCCTCGACCAGCGCGCCGGCCTCTCCTGGGTCCAACGCAACATTGCTTCCTTTGGCGGCGATGCCTCCAAAGTAACAATTTTCGGCCAATCCGCAGGAAGTACATCAACAGATATCCTTCTAACTTCATACCCATCCAACTCGACACCGCCCTTTCACGCCGCCATCATGCAGAGTGGAACGTATTCCTGGCTCCCCGTGCCCAACTGCAATGCCACTAACTTCTCGCCATGGAACAACCTCACAGCAAATTTGGGATGTAACAGCACTGACCCCATGACTGCGTTCGATTGTGTGAAGGGCAAAAATGCATCAGAGATCAAATACGTCCAGGAAAAGTACGGAATCGGTGTCCAACAAGGCTGCGACAATGTGACCTACGTCTCTGATCCGCGATCGCGCCGCGAAGTCGGCAATTTCGCCAGAGTCCCCGTCATCTCGGGCGCCTGTGTCGACGACGGGAGTTACTACGCCGTGAAAGCCGGCCCGAATGTGACAGATTACTTCGCTACTACATTCCCCAACAAGACGGAGCTACGAGACAAGATCCTGGACGCTTACCCTCTGGGCACTGATGGTAGAGTTGACAACATCACCCTGTTGAGTCAGATCGGCACCGACTGGCAATTCCATTGTGTAAGTGACCATGCTACCAGCACGACGGCTTCGCATGAAGAAGTGTTCCCCGACCGAATAATTCATTGAAGAAATTTTGAACCAAAAGTAATAATTCCCACAGCCCTCGGTCTTCCTCTCCGAGTCGTCGACCAAATTCGTCCCAACATACCGATACCTCTTCAATGCATCCTTCCCCTCCACCCGAATCGACGACCCAGACCGCTGGCCGCTCAAGTACCAGCTCGCCTGGCACAGCTCCGACATACCCCTGGTCTTCGACACTGCCACGCCAAAATTGAATGGTAGCATTACTGCCGCCCAGAGAAGCCTCACGGATACTATGAGGAGTGCTTGGGCAAACTTTGCGAAAGACCCGTATACTCCGCCCCTGGACGGCTGGAAGACGGTAGGGAGTCAGGAAAAAGATGTTATGAGTTTTGGTATGGACGGCGAGGGGACGTGGGGGATGGTGAGGGATGGGAT